>JAPMLY010000233.1:0-268441 GCA_026401115.1 Tetraselmis chui | reverse complement strand
GCCGTAGTAACATCGAAACTGCAGAGTTGATCGTGGTAGTCAAATAGTGGACGCGAGGAGACGGGCTTCTCGCGCTCATGAATTACACTAGTAAAGCTAATTTTATTGCCCTCCCGGAATGTGCAAATGGGTATGTTTTTATGCACTAACTTATTATTGCACTTTTCATAAGAACTTCCGACAGGTCGAGTCGGCATACTCGTGGTGCGCGCTCTCCACGCTGCTCCGCAAGTCCCGCACGTGCTCCAGCAAGCCGCCTTCGTCAAAAACACTGCCGCCGCCATACGACGCACTACTCGCCATCTTTCTATGCCCTTTGTCGGAGCCGTTGTTGGTCTCGCTGCGTCGCCGCACCTCGCGGTACACTGCTTCCCGCCCTGCGTACCTGAGAGACGCACACAAACACATTTCCGCGTCGTTGCTCCATTACTGAAAATTAAGAAAGCGCAAATTTGACGCAAGAAAGAAATTCAAGTATGTTTTGGGCCCCTTAACCACTTCCTAACGTTCGCTGACTGTAATGTATGAATGAAGCTCGGCTACTTTCAACCTGATATTATTTTGCTATAGTAGCTCGAAGGTCAATTGTGGAGATACACATAACATGCAAAGTATGCGTGTGCCATGTCACCGGCGACCACTTTGGATTGGCAGGGATCAACGTCAATCATCACCACTGCGATTGTGGACCTGCGCCTCCATAGACTTAGGATGAATCAGTCTTTTGGATGTGAGATGGAAGGCAGGTGGAGGATAATTTCAATAAAAATCAAATTTTACTTCCGACGCGTGTCATCGGCGATAGATACCACCATATACTTCATTAAAATACGTGTGCCTCGCCCATCGTCTTCATGGTCGACCATTTTGACATGCCGCGCGAGCACAGCTCTACCTAAGTGCTATCTAAGTGCGAGGCGGCACACTGCCACGCTTCATGAAAATGTGATAACACCAATTTTCTACCAATGTTAGAAAAAAATACGTAGATATTGATACAACAGACTTTCTGCCAGTCCGACGAAAATTGGAAAATGCATATCTACTGTGTGCCGATATAGATTTACCTTCCTCAGACACTTCTGTGAAGACAGAACAGTTTTCACATTTTCATTCTTAGTATGCGTTTCGTTAGTATTCGTTTCATTATTATATTTATGATAAAATCCGAAGTGTGACAGAACAAAAACGGAAATCGTTTCATAGACACGAAAAGGCGAATCAAGGCTTACCTTGGTGGACTGATGCTTCGGGTAGGGGAAGACAATCCCGACCTTGGACTGCTTCGACCGGACGCCGCAATCTCCGACCGCCGCTTTTCCCGCCCGTTGGCCCCCGCCGAACTGGCCGCCGCCAAAGAAGAGGGCAACCCATGCGCCGGCAATATTAGCAACGCTGATCAGAGAATAGTATGACGTCGAGTAAAAACAACTAGTGAACGAGAGTCAGAGGTTGACAGTATGTGCACTAGCAATTATCAAAGAATCACCCACAGTCAATAACTGAGTTATATCATTGAGTTACATATCGGATAATAACGTCGTCATTTGCGCAGTATATAACAACTTTTTGAGATACATTTACGTCCAATTGGTCGCCACTTTGCATTGCTTTATCGACTGAAATGGCTTTTAGATGTGAAAAGCTACCAATAGAAAAAGGTTAAATGGAAGGCAGTAGGTCGTTTTATATGACTAACAATCATATTAGGCAGTAGGGACTGCGGCGCTCGATTCAACATCATATTCGCGTCCAGCTTCGTCCCACCTATCAGCGGTACCTGGAGAAGGACTTGAGGGCGGAGTCACCGACGACACTGATACCACCGCGTCGCCCTCCGACTCGGCCTTTATTGTTATTATTCCCCGCGCCCTTCCATATTGTTGGGGAAGCAACGCCACCGGTGTAGAGAACGTCATCGTCGTCGTCCGCCACCGATCGCGGTAACGGCGATCCCGTTGTCGGCTTTCCGCGCAGCGAGACAGCGAAAGTGCGAGACATGGCTGGCGCCGTCTTCGCGCTACGAGAAGACCGGGCGGTGCGCTCCGGCGAGTCGCCTTTCTGCCCCTGCCGACGCACAGCGCACGCCGCCCATCATCTCATCGCGTAAACGTTGCCAAGCTTCGCCTGGTGCCTTTGGTATTATCTTCGCAATTTCACGATGACTTGATAATACTATATATTGTACAGATGATAGAAAAGCCTTTAACGGGAGTGAAAAATGGACAAGAGAGTTGAGGAAAACTAGGTACTGCGCGAAAGCATCATCCATCATCAGTACCTTTGAGTTTATAAACCTGACGGGCGGGTTAAGGAAGTCGCTCCACGCCTGTCGTGAATTGAAGTCCTGAAGAATGTACACAATCGCGCGTCATTATCTCTTTTAACTAAACAAGGTCGACTGCACTCGCAATTCTGTTTGGGGGTGGGTGATCGCTATAGCGAAGTACCTTGGGATGCGTCCGTTCCTGGCCCGCCTGCTGCGCGCCACCACCACTAGCCCCTTTATTGTTACCATTTCCCCCGGATTGGCTCGCAGAAGGGTGCGACCTCGACATTACGCCCGTCTTACGCCATTGCGCCTTCGCCCTGCACAGAGACAAACAGCAGTCAGTCTCCCGAGTCTACGCTTCTGTTCCATACGAATGACAATTGCTGACATTAGTCGAGTCATATATTATATAATATCGCCACTAATCAAATATTCAACAGTCTTCAGTACAGTCAGACCCTTTTTCTGTATGCAGAATATTCCAAATCCGTTTTACATATTGCCATTCCGTCGCAGCGGTGACATTACGCAGCCACAAGCAACTATCGTTACAGTACGCACCCTGGCTGGCTCATCTGGTCGATGAGGTCCCAATGGGAATGGCTGAACGCGTCGCGCGTGTCGCCGTCGTTGTCCAAGACGTGCGGACGCACAGCCACGCCGGGCGTGTACTCGACGTCCCGTAAAACGCCCGACACCGCCCGTCCCATCCGCCGTCACCACCGTCGCGGATAGCCCATTGTGCGCGCCCGACTTGAGCAGCTTCGCGCACAACGCAGCGTCACGCGTGTCAAGACAACGACGTCAGCTATCAACTAATACAGTAGGCACTACATTTTCATTCAAGGACCAAAAGTCGATAAACTAACACAAAACTGCTCAGTCGATACGACACAGTAACAAAATCATGACCGCTGCATTCCAAGACGCGACATATTTCACTGCGACGGTGCTTATTGGTTACTTTGGACATATCTGCTTGAGTATGTCTCCCGAATACAGTCATGGGATACATGTAATAGCCGAGTGACAAAACGCTTCGAAAAACGAAGTGGTAGTTGGGAAATAAATAGTGCAAAGCTAACGAGATATATGCAGAGTCCGTAAAACGACGTCGACGAGGGCTTGCTTCTTCTTTTTCGGGAGGAAGGCGCGGTTATCAAGGGAAGGGTTGAGCGAGGTGGGACGAGGTTGTCAGGTGCAGCGGCCACCTGACGACGCGCCATCCAAGGCGGACATAGTCTTTTGACGTGACGCTTGGTGCCATTGGCGTGGTCCATAGTCTGCCTCGCCAAGCTCCCCTGTCAACGCCGGCAAACGAAGATGTCAATAAAAGCATTAACTGCTGAACTGGAGAATCAGTGAAAGGCCGCAAATGGCTCGGCGAAGTTACGAAGAGCTGCAAACTTCGGAAATAGCGGATGGGGAGGAGAAAGAGAGACTTAAATGGAAAATAAGAGGAGTGCATGTTGCCAACTATCTCACCCCCCTTCACCACCTTACCCCTCCGCGTACTAAATGAGTCGCATATATATACCAGTAGGGGGAGTCAAACGGGCAAAATTATTGATGAGTTGGGATATGATTTGTACTTGTGTGGGAGCTAGAGGAGACGGTGGTAAATGCCTCGCTCGCCATACATCATAGCTAATTGCGCACTCTAATTTTCGAAATATCGTTTTCGTTTCGACGACGTTGGTTTCATGCGAGTCGGTGTTATCCTGAAAATCCTCCTCCTGAATTAACCTTTTGAGTTTTCCATGCACAAAAGATATATCATTTTGGTACCTCCCTAAAAATGCGACATAGACTAATGGACGGATGTCGGCTGTGACGCTGGGAAGGTGGAGGGCGAGGTTTACCTGTGTGACCGCGAAACGGAGTATATTTACAGTCCCTCCGCTCGCACCGGCTACCCCGAGTTTGTGGGTCGCGCGTACAGCGAGGGCGGGGGCGGTGTGCACGCGGAGTATAACTTCCTGCGCCTCGAGAAGCGCACAAACTGGGGCGACATCTTCCAGGTGTGCACGCAGAACTCTCGTTTCCAACTTCGCAGTCTATTCGCATAGAATGGTTTTTATTGGCTATGGAGACACTATTCCGACCGACAAAGTGAATTGGACCTACTTTTTTCTGTCAATCGTTCATTTGACGTGCGCTGTCCAGTCTCACCTATTGCTAAGACCAAATGTTGGGTGGGCACGACTACACAGACGGTGGTGGAGCTGGTGAAGGTGAACAAGCAGCACGTGAACGACCTGTTTCGAAAGTACGACTACGACCACAGCAACGCGCTGGAAACAAACGAAGTGTTTCAGTTCCTGAAAGCGCTCGTGCCGCGGGCTTCTGCCGCCGACACGATATATTTCCGAGTGATGCTGGGCATGGAGGACGACGAAGTTATCGACTTCAACGCGCTGCTTGACTCTATCGCCACCGCAGGCCAGGTGGGTGGGACTCGTGCTATATATTTCGTTGCGTTACCACGATATTTTTGTGTGCCTGTCGTTCGCTAGTCAACGGATGCGTGTGAATACAAAAAATGCCAGCAGCAGCGTATCTCCCATGTGGGTCATTTACGCATGGCTTCACACTATTTTACGTCGTAGTTCAATTACTACGATATGTCGTTTAGTCACAATGCTGCATAACGCCCGTCGTGTTTGTGGGTTTTCAGGTGGGGGACGCCGTTCGGCGAAAAGAAAACGGCGCGGTGGAGGGGCTGCTCAGCAAGTTGGGCTCCAATGTCTCGACGCACGGAGTCGACCCTGTGGCGGTGTTCCACGCCGCAAACGTGAGCCGAAACGGGACGCTCGATTTTCTGCAGGCGCGCGTCGCGCTGCGCGAGCTGCTGCCCAGCCTGACGGAGCAGCAGATGCGGTACATCGTGTGCCACCTCTATTACCAGGACCTCGACGGCAGCGGGCGGATCAGTTTGAAGCAGTTTATAACCGGGCTTCGACTCGCGACGGTTAGTATTCGCTTCTTCGGTGAGTCGGGGTTGCCGGAGCTTCAACAGGTCGGCAGCCGTGAGGCCGTCCCCAGAGAGGCTCCGCTGCCGTCCAACAGCCTTCTCGCGCGCAGCCCTGTGTACCGGAGTTCCAGCCGGGCAGCACCGGAGCTGCGACGGAGCGGGCATGCCACGCTGGCGGACTGGGAACACCGTTGGACGCTGGAGACGATGCAGTACGCCGGCAACACTGTCCTGGTGGACCCGCAAGATAAAAAGGTGGTGCTCGTCGCACTCGGATTGTCGCCCTTCCGCTATTGACATACATATCCGAAAAGTCACTCGCACGCTCACTCGTTCATAAATCTTTCAATCGTTGCACTGAATGAATCCATTTATGAGTACATGAAACCAACACGAATGATAGCGTCCACTCAATATTTTATCGTTGGCTGATGATTGAATCGACTGAAAAATGAAACCAATGCAAAAACTGATAATGGGTAAAGGGATGGGAGAGTGGATGTGTGGGTGTGTGAATGCATGGGTCAATTAGCTTACGATGAACTGAAGAAACGAGCGTATTCCTAATCTCCTGTATTCACACCCACCCACACCCAGCACTCACCCCCCCCCACACACACACACACTGGCACACACACACACACACACGCACACTTGCAGACATACGCTCTCTCACACACACACACACACACACACACACACACACACACACACACACACACGTGAATTTGCGTGCTTGCGCCGTTCAGCTCGTGCGACCTCTCTTTCAACTCGATCTCTATCTGATCGTTTCCCTGTTCCTCCTGTGTTTCTGTTCTGCAGTCGTTCCTTGCCCATGAGTTGCATGCTCACCTTGTACAACCCGTAGCATTTCATATATTTCAACCTCATGTTCGTAGTATCAGCCCCTCCACATGTCAAACCGTTTATGATGCTTTGCTCTTTTCTTGCCCCTTATTTTCCATCCCGTTTTTGTCCGCGTATATGCCCCCCCGGTTTCGTATTTTCTGTGTGTGCGTTGTGGATTTGAGAAAAGAGCGCTGCCAAGTCTTCATTATCTTGCTTGCGTTACAGGTGTTTGATGCGCCCGACGGCAGGTACCCCGTTCCCCTTGGTCGTCTTCTCGCTAGCGGGCAGGTGGAGGACAATCGACGGCCACGCGACATCTTCACCGAGCTTTGCTTCCTGGTGCAAGAGAAGCGCACCACCCTGCGCGCTCTGCTGGATCAGCACACCACCAGCGTCTCTCTCTCCCGGAACGATCTCGCCAATGTGCTGGACTCGCTCGTCAGCAACGTCTCGGAAGCCGAACTGAACTACTTCCAGGTGCCGGAGTCCGTTTGTTACTTTGCCGCTGTAAACCTTTCGTAGCTAGCGAATCTCGAGTCGACAATATATTTTGCCTGAATTCGCGAGCTTTCTGTATCTAACGGCGGTTTATATATGTTATTTTGACAGGTGATGGTCGACGTCGACGAGGCGGGGCACTTCACGCTGGACGACACGGTGACTCGGTTTGAAGAGTGCGGCAGCATTGCGAGCGATGTTTATTCTCAAGGTAGCCAAGAACTGGAGGAGGTCCTGCAGCGGCTGGGGCTGTATGTGCTCGAGGCGGGCGTGTCGATTTTCACTGCCGTCGAAAAGCTTTCCAGTCCCAACGAAAGCGACGGCTCCGAGAAATACGTTCATGTCCTCGACCAAGTAAAGCCTAGAGCCCAATCCAGTGACGCCGATATACTTTTGACATTCATCACACGAGTGGTCGTTATCGTCGAAGAGTCCTTATTATTGCAGCTTTTTAGCCGAAAGAGCAAGTAACATTTTCTAACGCATTTTATGTTCTTTCGTGCTTATTGTTTTTTTTTGGTGGCGTAGGGCAAACTGCTGCGGATGCTGTCGCCAAGTCTTTCTGAGCGCGAGTTGCGCTTCCTCCTCGCCAACCTATCAGTGTGGGACGTGGACGGCAGTGGGTTCGCGTCCTATCGCGACGTCGTTCACTCCCTCCGCCTCGCCAAGGTCGCCGTCTATGACGTCACCCCCTCGGGCAGCCGAGCGCAGTCGCAGGTTAGCTCTCAGCTACGCTTGACGCCAGTAAAGCGTAGCATTGCCGTTTCGTAAATTTGCAAACCTTCTTTCTGCGCTTAATCATATTCTATGAACATGAAGCGCTGCAAGTTCCCAGCTAACAATATCCTGAATATTCTAACCAAGACAGTGGTTTGAGTAAAATAATTACTTGATTAGGATTTCCGATGCACACAGTGACGATGACTACCGGCCACAATTTTAATGCTTCCTCGTCTGATGTGTGTTCCCTTCCTGCTGTGGCGTGCTTGGGGTCGTGATAATGCGTGCAGGAGTTTCTGTGCCTCGACAACTTTCGCAGCCCGGCGCCAAACATGAGGGAGGCTGCGCGCAGCGAGGCGAAAGAGGAGCACCTCTTGCGGTCGCAGCACCTCGAGTGGCCGCTGACGCGCCTTATCGCGTCGAGACAGGAGTTTTTGCTGGACAGGCGCACCAAAAGGGTAAGCGAAACGAACGGATTTGGCGTTTATCATGATAGTGGTACGCAGGTTCCTTTGTTCGTGGCTTCTTTAACTCGGCGATAATTCCAATTAACAGTAGGACTGTGCACTCACATCACCCAATGCCCCTTTAGTCGTGTGGCTCGTGTTTTCCAGCTCAGTTGGTGGCCCTCTATTCTTAATCTGATCATACGCTGGCTTTTCTAAACCTGCCACCGCACGCGAAATGTTTCCAAGGGTTTGTAAGAGCTTAACTCCCCATGGCTCTTATTATCGCGTAGTTATTCTAATTATGGAATTCGTCGCCGCAAGCACGGGCATGTATAGAGCGGGCCGGTCTTCGAGCCGGGGAATTCGATGTTATGGGTTAAAAAGGCTGTTAAAAAGGCGAATGGCGCATCAATGCATTGTCTCGCCTCGCTGGCCCGCATGTTTGACAATTCGGCTACGCAAACATACAATACCCATGCAACTCGACGAAGGAGGGGGGAGTGCCACGACCAGTCGGCGGTTCTGCGTCTCATGCTAATATTGATATGTTCATTTACACCGTTTACTGGATGTGACTGCACAAGGTGCGAGGGCTGACAAATTTTCCTGTGCGTGTGTGCGTGTGTGTGTGTGTGTGTGTGTGTGTGTGTGTGTGTGCGTGTGTGCGTGGTTGCGCGTGTGTGTGTGTGTATGTGCGTGCGTGTGTGTGTGTGTGCGTGTGTGTGGCTGTGGTTGTGTGTGTGTGTGTGTGTGCTTTTTTTGCTGGACAGGTGTACAAGCCCGGCTTCAACTCGTACCCGCAGCTGTTCGGGCTGTTCAAGGGCGAGGCCATCACGGGCCTCAACCTTCGGGACGGGAGCACCAACGTGCTGCTGATGTTTGGGCAGATGCTGAACGAGCGCGGCGTGAACCTCCGCCAGCTCTTCAGCAAGTTCGAGGAGGAGGGTGGCAACGGGATGATAGAGGTGAGACTTGTATAAAATGCTATAGTCAGCACGGCATTGGCCGAGTTATTAGAACTCGTAAGGTCGACTACTCACACGACGACGAATAATGACATTCTCAGTCACAAATTTCATGTGATATCGAGCATTTTTAATGTGTCGAGGCAGTTGTTTCTGCTGCTGCTTGTGTCGTCTTGGATCTCTCGACAACGTGTCGCCACTGAGAATTATGATCTGTCCTTGTTATTTTCCGTAGTCGAAGGAGCTCCAGAGCCTTTTGCATCGCGCCGTTAACACAGCGCAGCCCCACGACATGCTCTACTTTCAGTCAATGCTGGACATCACGGACGCCGGCCGTCTGAGCTACGAGGTGCGAGGTCCCGCCCGAAAATCGGAAATACCCGACAACGAATTCGACACAATGAAACTCCTTAGCGATATGGGAAAACGCAGTATCATTTCTCGGACCATGTGCAGCGTAGCGCGAGCTGCTCTGCTTGCCTCTTGCTAGAAGCCTCGCCGTAATTTGCATGCATATCGAATTATTTGCATATTATCACAACGCATCAGTCACCTGCAGTCGTAGCAGTTGCGGAGAGCAGGACCCGGGTATGATCTTTAGCCCGGGAAAGATCGGCTCGCAAACAGAGCCTTCAAAAGCAATCTTGTCAAGCGCTTTGAGCGGTGTACCTCTCGCTTCTCCTGCAATTTAGCAAGTAACCAACAACATGGTCGCGAAGCTCGACGAACGGCGGGAAAATAAAGTAAAAGCCCTCAATAGATATACAGCTGGAAGCACCCATGTCCTCTAACTAGAAAACTCGCCCCCCGGCTGCCACGGCCACCAGTTTTCTCGACAAAGAGTCCGCGATGTATGGTCGACGAAGGACAGTATATTCAGAAAATACTCCGTATCTATTCCAGACAGACTGCTTGGACGTTAAAAGTCATTTGATTCGTGTCTGTCGCGCTTCGAATATGGCACTGCTGCGGTACGTTCAGGCGGTGTCAGGGGCGATCGAGGAGGCGGTGGCGAGCGTGCAGCACGTCATCAGCCGACCCGCAAGCGTGGAGGAGCTCATGGAGGACCTGCAGGAGGATTTGGAGGCGGGCGGCGGGCGTCTGCGGGTGCTGTGGGACAAAATGGACCCCCGGCGCGCGGGTTACCTCGACTATGGACAGGCACGTGACCTGGAAGATAGGGGCTCAATTTCTCGTTTCATCACTTCATTGTCCTTCTTCTTCTTCTTGATACTATTATGATTCCAGCTTCACAGATATGAAATTCACAGGGAATTGTTTTCTTGTCTCCGACAGCGCCTGGCATGTTTTATTATAACATATATCAAGGAGGGGTTTGCTTACTACTAGTTGACCAGTTGCCTTTATTCACATCTTCAAACATGGGAACCAGAGTTCAACTAACATTTGAATATTTAACCAATCTTCGATGGCGCCTTTCAAATGCATTCTCAAATGCAATCAATGCCTCTTGCTGCTCCTAAGTATTTTTTGCATTTGCAATATTTCATGTTTTCGATCGAAATCGATTGACGTCGTTGTCCGTCTGACCCGCCCCCCCTCCCGCACTCATCACTGCAGATTGCGAAGCTGCTGCGCGGCGCCTGCTCCACCGTTAACAACCACCACCTGCGCGCCGTGGTGCACCAGTGCCACGCCCATGACACAAACGCGCTGGGGCAGCTCTCCTACATGGAGCTCATCCAGGTGCCAGCGCACCCCTCCTGCCCCCCTCCACCAATACGCACATGGAAAATAAGGGGCAAGAAAAGAGCAAAGCATCATAAACGGTTTGACATGTGGAGGGGCTGATACTACGAACATGAGGTTGAAATATATGAAATGCTACGGGTTGTACAAGGTGAGCATGCAACTCATGGGCAAGGAACGACTGCAGAACAGAAACACAGGAGGAACAGGGAAACGATCAGATAGAGATCGAGTTGAAAGAGAGGTCGCACGAGCTGAACGGCGCAAGCACGCAAATTCACGTGTGTGTGTGTGTGTGTGTGTGTGTGTGTGTGTGTGTGTGTGTGTGTGAGAGAGCGTATGTCTGCAAGTGTGCGTGTGTGTGTGTGTGTGTGCCAGTGTGTGTGTGTGTGGGGGGGGGTGAGTGCTGGGTGTGGGTGGGTGTGAATACAGGAGATTAGGAATACGCTCGTTTCTTCAGTTCATCGTAAGCTAATTGACCCATGCATTCACACACCCACACATCCACTCTCCCATCCCTTTACCCATTATCAGTTTTTGCATTGGTTTCATTTTTCAGTCGATTCAATCATCAGCCAACGATAAAATATTGAGTGGACGCTATCATTCGTGTTGGTTTCATGTACTCATAAATGGATTCATTCAGTGCAACGATTGAAAGATTTATGAACGAGTGAGCGTGCGAGTGACTTTTCGGATATGTATGTCAATAGCGGAAGGGCGACAATCCGAGTGCGACGAGCACCACCTTTTTATCTTGCGGGTCCACCAGGACAGTGTTGCCGGCGTACTGCATCGTCTCCAGCGTCCAACGGTGTTCCCAGTCCGCCAGCGTGGCATGCCTGCAGAAAATCGAGCGTCCCGTTTCGGCTCACGTTTGCGGCGTGGAACACCGCCACAGGGTCGACTCCGTGCGTCGAGACATTGGAGCCCAACTTGCTGAGCAGCCCCTCCACCGCGCCGTTTTCTTTTCGCCGAACGGCGTCCCCCACCTGAAAACCCACAAACACGACGGGCGTTATGCAGCATTGTGACTAAACGACATATCGTAGTAATTGAACTACGACGTAAAATAGTGTGAAGCCATGCGTAAATGACCCACATGGGAGATACGCTGCTGCTGGCATTTTTTGTATTCACACGCATCCGTTGACTAGCGAACGACAGGCACACAAAAATATCGTGGTAACGCAACGAAATATATAGCACGAGTCCCACCCACCTGGCCTGCGGTGGCGATAGAGTCAAGCAGCGCGTTGAAGTCGATAACTTCGTCGTCCTCCATGCCCAGCATCACTCGGAAATATATCGTGTCGGCGGCAGAAGCCCGCGGCACGAGCGCTTTCAGGAACTGAAACACTTCGTTTGTTTCCAGCGCGTTGCTGTGGTCGTAGTCGTACTTTCGAAACAGGTCGTTCACGTGCTGCTTGTTCACCTTCACCAGCTCCACCACCGTCTGTGTAGTCGTGCCCACCCAACATTTGGTCTTAGCAATAGGTGAGACTGGACAGCGCACGTCAAATGAACGATTGACAGAAAAAAGTAGGTCCAATTCACTTTGTCGGTCGGAATAGTGTCTCCATAGCCAATAAAAACCATTCTATGCGAATAGACTGCGAAGTTGGAAACGAGAGTTCTGCGTGCACACCTGGAAGATGTCGCCCCAGTTTGTGCGCTTCTCGAGGCGCAGGAAGTTATACTCCGCGTGCACACCGCCCCCGCCCTCGCTGTACGCGCGACCCACAAACTCGGGGTAGCCGGTGCGAGCGGAGGGACTGTAAATATACTCCGTTTCGCGGTCACACAGGTAAACCTCGCCCTCCACCTTCCCAGCGTCACAGCCGACATCCGTCCATTAGTCTATGTCGCATTTTTAGGGAGGTACCAAAATGATATATCTTTTGTGCATGGAAAACTCAAAAGGTTAATTCAGGAGGAGGATTTTCAGGATAACACCGACTCGCATGAAACCAACGTCGTCGAAACGAAAACGATATTTCGAAAATTAGAGTGCGCAATTAGCTATGATGTATGGCGAGCGAGGCATTTACCACCGTCTCCTCTAGCTCCCACACAAGTGGGCTGCTGGCCTGAACGCCCCCCGACCCGACCGGCATGGGAGCCCCGCCCACCCATGCCAGGCTCGCCGTCCGTACAGCACAACTTTGCCGTAATCGGTCGTTGGCGCCACGGCCGCCGCTCGAGGCGCCGACGACTGTGGAGGATGAGCGGCGCAACATTGTCCAACCCGCCCCGTCGGAGCTGCGAGCTTTATTGTCATCGACGCTTACGCTTGATTGACGCTTCCCACCGTCCCAGCTGTACTGCCCCGCCGCAGATTCGCGACCCCCGCCGCCGCCGCCGTACCTGTAAGGTGACGAGAAACCGCTGCGGCTTCGGCTGCTGGTGGGCGAGTGAGCGGAGGGGATGGGCTCGCCGAATATGGTCGAGAGCCGCGCTGTGCTACCGCTCACTCCGGCAGCGGCATGTCGACCGCTGTCCCAGCTGATGCTCACGGGGTTCGGGGATCTGACACCCCCGGACGACCGCCTAAGCGCGGCCATCTGGGAGCTCCGCTGCCCCGACGGAAAGGACGCACGCAGCTGGCGACATGAACATCGCAAGCAACAGTCAGCTACTCGCTTGGGAGGATATTTGGGGGCTTAAAAAAACCCGTCCAAACAACACGTAACACCAATGGCAAGCTGGTGTCAAGTATCAATGAAACTATGTAAATGGGGACGCTTTTGCATGTGTTATTGTCATTGCTTTTGTGGGCGTATACATCGAGGGGGGACCGAAATGTCAAAATCAAAGTGCAGACGAGCTATACCGTTCTTGGCGAGGTCGACAGCATCGATGGCGCAACACATACAATCCCAAGGTAGCCCCCAAACACGTCTAATCTACCTCCCAGACGGAATGCAGAATTGACAAACTCGCAGCGACGCACTTTGAATGTCTCGGGCATTAAACATTATTAACATCGACCGTTATATAGAGTAATGCCAGTTCAAGGAAGGCGGTATTGACGAAGAGTCGAGACTCAAAAATACGCTATATTTTCGTCGTCATGTTGACACAGTTGAGTGCCTACCCTCAGCGTCTTTATAGCACGTCGACCAGGGCGGACAATAATGAAACACGAGTGGATGTTATCGGGCTATTATTACTCGGCACAGTGGGGCGACACGAGTGGGCGGAAGTGGGGGAGAATGTGATTCATACCGATGTGGCGGGCGACACTGACGAGGACCGCGCGCGCTGCACGTCAGTGACAGAGCCTGGGTTGAAGGAGGTGCCGGAGTAAAGGTTTGGCATCAAGCTGGTGACGCCCAACTGGCTCACGCTGCGGCCTCCCGCACCGCTGCCGTCATGGTCGACCTTTTAAGAAAACGCAGAAACCGAAGCAGTATCAGGCAAGCATCTTCGTCAGTGAAAGTCCACGTCGAGTGGCCTGCGAGATGTTTTCAACTGTATTCATAATTTACGTGTATGGTTAAATATGTGGGTCGTGGTAAGTTTGACGACACAAGGAACTAAACATATGTCAGTTACTCAAAGATCAGGGGCAGGGGCAGGTTCACGGGTATGGTTACGACGATAGCCGTGGCAGCCTTAGATCCGCACCTTTACGTTTGTGAGACGGAAGGCGCGCACAAAGTCGGTCATCGACATCTTTCCCTGATCCTGTCGATCCCACGACCGCATCAGCGTGACCATGAAGCGAATCTGCGTTGCGCTCAGGCTGGGCTGTCGCTGCAGCAGCAGCCCCGCGAGCTCGCGGAAGTCCAGGAAGCCATTCCCGCTGGTGTCTTCCGCCTCAAACAGGGCCGAGGGGTCTTCTTGGGCCTCCTTCACCGAGTCCGAAAAACTAATGACCAGCAACTCGAGCGCCTCCACCACCTGAACGGGAGGCGCTCAACGAAGTCATTTCACGCGTCGACACACTTGGCCGTAATATCTATCATAAATAGATACAAACGAATGCAGTGGGTTTTTAGCCACCTGCTAAGTTTTGCATTGTGTTCGAAATTAGAGGAGTCATCAGAACTGATGTACTACGCTTTAGCTAAGACAGTTGTTGGGGCACCTCGTGCGTAATTGTTCAGCAGGTGAGGTGTTGTTGAAATACTGGGTGCTTCGCTAGTGAGCGGAATGGTGGCGTCTCACTTGTTCGCTGCCGGAGGATATGGCCATCGTGATTCGCAAGCACTCGTGCAACGCCTCCAGTAGCTCAGTGTAGGTGACGGAGCCGCGCTGCTGCCCCGCGTCGAGCATTGTTTCGAAAAAGATGCGGTCGCCGTGCGTCACGGACGGCAAGAGCTCGCGGAGGAAGAGGAGGTAGTCGGAGGAGCGCAGCATGCCTGAGCCGTCCCAATCCACTTGCGAGAACGCCTCCCGCAGACGCACCTCCACACCGAGTGAGCCAACGAAAGAGCAGCGTTGCGTCAGGTAATGCTTTTTATATGTGGAATAAGTCGAGTGAGCAAATTGCCAGAAGCTGATCAAAGCTGTTGTAAATTGCAGGGCAAGAAAGTTCTTGCCAATTATCATACGCTTTCCAAACAGGGTGGATTTTACAAATGCGTGCGTTTCAATTAGTTCGATGGTGGGGGCAGTACCTTGCGCTCCGCCAGAAAAGGCTCCAAATGCGCAAACAGCTGCAGCTCCGTCCCGCCCCGCACCAACTCCCCGTTCGCCACCGTCCCGACGAGCATTGGGTAGCCGTCGTGCTGCGACTCGCGGAACGCCATCCCCATCTGCCGATCCAGCAGCAGCGGAACTCCGGACACCTGCGCAGCAAAGCAGTAGTGACGCCAAATACCGAGTCAATCAACTGACAGCATACCAGTTTTGGTCGGATAACATAAAGAAGTGTAATACCATGCGTTAAAAAGAAAAAGGCGCGCGGATGATGCCAAAAGATTTTACGTTGTAGTTCACTCGATTTCATTCTTTCAAATCAGGACATGTGGGTAAACTCGACGCCAGTGGCGACGAAGACTGCGGAATATGCAAGCATCCACCTGCACAATCTTGAGGTTCCAGTCGGAAAGTAGCTTGGAGCCTTTCGCTGCCTTAGCGACAGCGACCTTGTTGCCCATCACGCGGATCTTGGCCAGTCGCAGCCCGCGCATGACCTCCGGGAAGGTGATGCGTCCGTCGCGGTTGAGGTCCCACTGCGCTACTTGCGACAGCAAAATGCGCTTCTCTTTCAGGGTGCCGGTGGGGAGCAGCGACTGCAGCATCGAGTTGGCCTCCCACATCTCGAGCTGATCGTCACAATCCATGTCGAAGCTGTAAAAAATCTGCGGAAGGGAGCAACACACACACACACACACACACACACACACACACACACACACACACACACACACACACACACACACACACACGCACACACACACACAAACACACACACACACACACACACACACACACACACACACACACACACACACACACACACACACACACACACACACACACATAATCCATAAGCCCGTCGAATGTTATATGTGATCGCTGGAACGTGAACACGAGGAAAACTTTACAAGAAGGACAGCGACTCGTGGCGAGTCGGTATCAACTACCCATGCATTAGATTCTCTGAGATACGCGGATATGAAATATCTCATCTCAGCGATTCACGACATAATCGAATAAGGTATATGTACAGGCGGTCGGGAACACCGACCTCCATGAGATCCAGCTCTTTGGTGCGCACCCTCTCCCCCACCTTTCGCAGTAGAGCGGTCAAACGGGGGTCCTGCACTGTCACATAGCTTGCAGCCTCGCGGCTCTCGGCCATGGCTTGCAGGAAACTCTGGTAGCTGAGGCGCTCTTCTGCCCCCACGATGTTCATCATCACCTGCAGCCCCAGGCACACAGCAAGCAATGATATTAACATATTGCAAATGTAACATTCCGGGGACAAAGCACATATACGTAAGGGTGCTGAATGCACATACAGTCAATTAGGAGGGGACGCGAAAGCGGTGTTGTAGATTGGGCTCAGTGTCCCCCACGAACAGAGATAAAAATGCAGCAGATAAATGTGGTCTTCGATGATAAGAATGACATGAGTAAATGACATGGAGTAACCCACAAAAGGTGGTAAATTACATACAGAGCATAGGTTGGCACGAGTCTGCTTCAAGGCACACAGATTGAGCTAGCAAGCGGAGGGATAGAGGCATGCCGAGTTGGGGGGCACAGCGAGGGCATGGCTGAAAGTGTAAATGCAGGGGGGGGACAAGAACAGCAAGCGGTGGAGGAAGGGCGCGGTGGTGGCCGCAATAAATACACATTCAAAGTTGGAAGATATTTTAAAATTACAAAATTAGCGAAATATAATCGATTGGACGAGTTTAGTATGACACATTGGCTACCAACAACAACCAACAAAACAAGGCTGCGCAAACGCAAGGGCTTTTGCGTTATTGAGACATTTTGGAATCCCATCTGGTGGAGTTTATCCCCCCAATTCAAGTACAGCTATGTTTGTCGAGCGGCGGATAAAGAAGTAAGCAGCGTGGGTAACAGAAAGCAAAGCAGCAGCAGGGGGAAGTGTTTCACACGTGGCTTCAACACAACATCATCTGCCTCTACAGTAATTGCAATTGAGAGGCATGTGGCTCCCGCAGGACCCGGTTCCTCGGCAAAATGGTATGCACACATGTAATACGGGATATGGATACATAAACAAAGGAACAAACCGTTGACGACATAATCGGCCTTGTTAGATATTAGTGCTGAAGGGTGTACAGTGAAAACACCAAAGTAACGTCGAACATATACGCGAAATGATTCAGAGAGGTGCGCAGGACAAGGCAGGAACGACGAGGAGATGTCGATAAGCATCACAACCTATCACGGCAAAGCATTGTGATGTGGGCGCCCTCCCTCGACTCGAATGGAAAGCCGAGAGGGACGACGAGCTGTGCACTACATGACGCAATACCGGACAGGTCGAGCAGAAGTACATCGGATAGGTGGGAGAGAGGCGGCGGCCTCGCAACGCACCCGAAAGTAGTTGCACTCGTGTTCCGTGGCGGCTGGCATCATGTCCAGCAGCAAGTTCGACAGCTCGGAAATCTGAACAGCAGCGTTTTGGCATGTTGATAGTAAATGGTCAGAAACTGTGAAGTAATCCTACGTCTAGTCTTAATAAAGCTATTACTCCGAAGCAATTGAAATGTTATGCATTAACCAGAGCGATGGAAAGCAAAGCAAATGTCGAAAAGTGACCCGATAGTAACTGTTTACCTCCAAGGAGCCGCATTTGGTCCAGTCAAACTTTTTGAACAGCATGTCCAGCTGCACGTTCCGTTCCTGTAGGTAGCGGTCCATCCCCTGGAACAGATCCACCTGCTGATAGTCGGTGTCGATCATCGCGACTCCCGACAGCTTGCCGTGCAGTTTGGGCCACTCCCCCTCCGACGCCGGCCGATACACCAGGTTGGTCTCGCGGTCGACCCAGAAGCCCTCGCCCTTCACCGTCACAGTCACCACCTTCCACACCACCTCGTCAACGGTCGCCGACACCATGTTCTGCAGACTCGACCGCTTCTTGCGGTTTGCAAGTACCCGTTTCTCCTTGTCGCTGGACTCCAGCACCAGCCGCACCAACCCAAAGCACCTCATCAGCTGCGCGTAGCTGTACACACCTGACCGAGAAAAGTCGCAGTAATAGATGTATGTGAGCGCCAAAATGCGGTCTTCGTCGTTCATGTCCGGCACCAATTTACGGAGCAGCTCAGCTACCGACGGCAGCGTCAACTTCCCGCTCATCTCGGCATCGCAGCGCTCAAACTCCGACTTGGGACTCATCCCGCTCGCGCGTATCTCTTCCAAAATCATCGACATAACCTCACCCGCGCGCCGCAGAAGAACCTCCGTGTGCGAGTAGAGCGTCGCGTTGGTGCTCACCATCCGCCGCATCTCATCCAGACTCACCTCCCCGTCGCCGTTCATATCCAGCAACACCTGCCGATACCACGACATACGCGATACCCCTCAGTAGAACAAACATAAGACGCAACATGTATATCATTCGGCAGTCATGATATGCCCCGTTATCTTCACGCTAACAGCGTTTCAACGTCTTGGCTGAGCGATTCCCGCGCCGAGTCACTAATGAGGATAGGCAGAAGGGGGCGCGGACCATGCAAAAGCGCGCTTCTGGGATAGTGATGTCCGGCATAAAGGTGGTCAGTAGCGAAGTGAGCTCACTGGGGTCCAGGAAGCCAGATAGGTCGAGGTCGTACTTTTGGAACAATACCTGTGAGGGTTCGGGAAGCGTTGACGACACATGTGTATGTCAGCACAATAATGAGAAGAGACGGCAGCTTCTTCACCGCTGTGTAGGTGAGGCCCCTTGTTGGTGACATGACTACGAGTAAACGACAAGCTTTCATTCGGAATGACGTGTATCAATGGCTTTCACTCTGAAGGGATGTGACAGGCGATGGCCAATCATGTACTTAGAAAGTTAATGAGAGATGATAGGGTGGCGTGCCAACCTTGAGCCGGTCGGAGCGCTCGCGGATAGCGGTCGACAGCTTTCCAATGATATCGGGCGGGTGGCTGTCCGTCTTCAGCTGACCTGAGGGGGCGAACGACAAGCAGGGGAAAGCAATTGAAGCGGCAATATAAGACACTTGCTGCTCAGAAATTCAGCGTGTAAGCAATAATTTCTGTCGCGACGTGCGCTTTAACTCCCGTGTGGCTCAATGGTTGCTTGCCAAACGCGTGCCGACGAGGAGAATTGACAACATTCGGCAACAACACCCCAAAAGTTTAGCATTTTTGCGATCCGCACCCAGCGCCATCTTCCCGACCAGAATCGGCGGGCTCCCGTTCATGGAGCTGTACACGTGCGAGGTCTCGGGGTCGATCATGTACGACTTTTCGTTGAAGATGCGCTCCAGCATGCGCCAGCGCGGAGCGTCTACGTCGCCCTCGCTTCCCCCCATACTGCACCACACGACAACACCGCAGAGAAAATTGAAGCCATAGCGCTAATGGTAATGCGAGAGGGAATCACGCACGTTACCCCCCTCTGATCCCTTCTTCACTCTATCACACATAGACGCGACTACCGGCGCCCGGGAACGAACGACACTGCGGTGGGACAATAAAGGAGGCAACGTGGTGCTCATACGGATTTGACCATGTCGATCAATCCAAGATATAAAAGCACGTCGCATTTTCTTCCCGTGTGAAATTCAAGGGCACGACAGTTTGCATTAATAAACTATGACTGCAATCTGTGTAAATGACACACTCGTAGCAAAGCGGTGACAACTGAATGAACGACAGCGACCGTAATTACAAGAAGGGCCTACGCTGACTGAAAATATAAATGAGGATTTTCTAAAGTTTGACTGACTTGCTTGACGTGAAAGGATTCTATGAGAACATGAAAGACATCGCTAAACAGGTAATACGAGTTAAGCGTTTCGACTCACCCGCCAACCAACCAGGCGGTGCCCAAACAACCATATGATCAACAACTACCAGAAACTCGAAAACTGGTGTATTTCAGTATATACGCAGTGTAACGACTATCGTACAGGTAACATTTATGAAGGCAATCCACTGACGCTTTGGCTTCCCCATAATCCAGTCAACGCATGGGGATGCCCAAGCAGCGCTCACCTGCCGGTGCGGCTGAGCGTGCGGCCACCGGTGTTGCTTGTCGTACGGCCGGTATTGCTGCCTGTCCGGCCGGTGTTGCTGCCGGTACGGCCAGCGTTGCTGCTAGTGCGACCGAGCCACGACTTTCGGTCCATCGGAGCTATACCCTCAAAGGAAGTTGTTCTGCCCGGCTTCCCTGACGATTTTCGGAGCGCCTGCTGCGCAAGGATGGTCTCTGGCCGACGTTGCCGATTCGGCTGCTGCGGCGGCGAGCCTCCTGATGCCAAATCATTCCCAGGCCGCAGCATGGCAGATTGATGAGGCTCGTCGGCGCTACGGGGTGACGACACGCAAACCTTGGCCAGGAAAAGCACTTTGGCGACTTCCGGGTAAGACAGACGGGCATCTTTGTTGACGTCGACTGCGTTGAAGTAGCTCACGATGGTCCTCACTTGTCTGACAGTCAACGGTCAGTGGGCGGGGCAAAGGGCAGGGATATCAGCATATCATGCACACGTAGCAATTTCATTCAAAACCATGTCGGGACGATGTAAAACAAATCCAAACTTTTGTGGCGGTTTCCGAGTTTGTTGACTAGATAATGTAGTGTGCCTTAAATTGTTGTTTGAAGAGTGTATGCATCCTTTCGCTTTTATGTTTTGGTGGCGTCCATGTGAATATTCATTTAATTACAGTGAAGGGCGGAGTGTGCATAGTGGCAAACTTTTGATAATGTTGCGGTGCGTGTATAGGTCAGATGGGGGATAGAGGCTCGACTTACTTCCGCGTCAGAGAAGGCATGATCGAGCGAGCGAGCTGCGCCAGCGCAGACATCTCGAGAAAGCCGGTGCCATCCTTGTCGAGGCTGCTAAACACCTTTAGCACGCTCTGCTTGCTCTGCCGCACCGCATCGCTGAGTAGCTGAATAACGCTCTCCACATCCGACAGCCCCCCCTCCTCCTCCTCCTCCGCATCCAGCTCAAACAACGCATCGGCAGCGTCCGCAATGGACTGCACTCCAGCGACATTAATTAGACGCCAATAAATTCCTCACAATAGCAGACGAGACCCCGGACCAAGCAAATTACATTATACAAGTAAACTAAGACGAAGTGCTCGAGCGCGCTATGGTTTACATGTCGACGGCTCGCTCACCTTACACTCCCGCAGCCCTTCCAACATCTCTTCAAAAGACACAGACTCGTCGCCCTCGGTGTCGAGCATGGTTGAAAAGTAGCGCATATCCGCGGGGCCGCACTCGGGTTTGATGGTCTGCCGGGAAACGACCGCTCTACTCTTAGAACCTGCGCCCGCGATTGACTGTGCCTCGTCGTTGGGCAATCAAGGAGAGAGGCACAACGACAGTACATGGGTGAAAAAAACATTGAGTGAGAAGGGGGAGGTATGACCTTCAGCAAGCGGCCCAGCCCGTCGCGAGACAGCGAACCACTGCCGTCGGTGTCAAATTTATTAAATGCCTCCCTCAGTCGCGCCTTCTTCTCTTTCAGGAAAACGTCCATCGAGCTAAATAAATCCTGCCCGCGAAAGGACTGCGCAAAGGTTCACACACATCCAAGTAATGAGCATCGCTCCGTCAAAAGTTAAAAACCGATCCTTCACACCAGTACCCCAATATGACCTGATCCGACCCCTTGCAAATAGACAGTACTCCTTTTGTCCTAAGTAGCTGTTTAGACTTTGGACGCACCAACATTCCGCCCCTCCCGTTCGGCTTCCCGCGCAGGATTGGCTGCCCCGTGCGCTTGTTCATCTTGTAGAGAAGCCCGCGGTCCTCGTCGAGTAAATACTCCACACCGTTGATGGTGCGCTGCAGCAGTTCCCATTGAACCGTCGCGTCGCTGCTGTTGCTGCGCTCCCGCACCACGGGGGCAGAGTACGCTGCGATGGTCACCACCTCGTTGGACATCTCCACCACCACAAAGCCCAGGGCGTGCATGAGCTCCTCGTACGACACGCTCGCTTGGTCCTCGATGTCCAACAGCTGAAAATGGCCAACGATGCGCCGCAGGTCCCCCTTCTCCACGTCTGGCAACAATGCAGCCATCAAATGCGCGAGCTGTCGATAGTTTACGGCACCCACGCCGTGCATGTCAAACTTCTCCACCACCTGCGCGCCAAGCGGAAGCCAGCCATCACGTCAGGCAAACCCACCGTGCGCATAATATACAAGCCGCTCACTTGTTGCCGTCACACCATTACTCAACTAAAACCCAATGAACAAATCGATCAGTGAATTCATGGCCGACCAATCGCGTAGATGCTCGAGCTTCACAACTTTCATTTCCACACCCACTTCAACTCGACTTCATTAATTCCATCGAGAAAGAGCCCCCCCCCCCCCCCCCCCTCCCGCATCCTCCCCTGGAAGTTACCTTTATCCGAACACCAAAGAACATATATGCCATGGCATCCATCCTTTTAATATATGCATTGTAATCACTACATACAGCACAACAACCGCTTTCTATTTGCTTATTATCGACTACACGGCCCCAGTCTGCATCACAACCCACATGTTAGACCTAAAACCAGGTCGCTCGCCACACCTGCACCGGACTGTTGGCAAGAACGTCGAATCTAAATATCTTTGTGTGATGAAATTGCATTTGAGGTATCAGTGCTTGTTATTCTAGACTTTTTTAGGTTTGGGGTGATAAGTATTAGCTGCCTCCCTGACGCACCTCTCTCAGTGAGATGCTGTTGGCGTCCACGTGCTGGTGCAGCCTCGCCATCAGCCGTTCCACTTCCTCAGTGGAGTCCCACGCAAATATCTCCTTGCACTCACGCAGCGCGGACGTCATTTCTTGCAGCGTGACCGCGCCGTTACCGTCGATGTCCATCATGGTGGAGAAGAAGAGCCCCTCGTTAGTGGTCACGCCCGGTAGCAGACGGTCCAGCAGGCGGTGCAGGTCGTAGCTGTCCAGAGACCCGCGCTGCTCGGTGTCAAACTCGTTGAAGGTGTCGCGCAACGAAACCGAGTTCTCTGCTACGTACTGCTCGATTGAGTGAAACAGCTCGCGGCGGCCGTTACCCTGCCCGATGACATTGGGCCCTTCGAGGTGGCCTTGAGGAAACGGGGCGCGCATGATGCGACTGTAGGTGAACGCCCCCTGTAAGGTAGTCAGGCAACATGCATAATAAACAGCATCATTCAAGCAGGTGTCGCAGCAGCCGAATCGCAACATAAGGAGAGCGTTGGTCATTTATTCATTCTTTCTTTCTTTCATACATACAGAAAATGAAAATATAATATAAATATGTAATCCTACCCTGAGGGGCATGGTAAACTATCGGCGGTGCCTGCTCACCTGAGTCACTGGGTCGACTAGATACTCCACGCCTCCCATCATGTGCTTTTCCAGTGTCCAAGGCAACGGCTGATCACAAACACTCCCACTGTTGAGCTGCACCGCGTGGCTCTTCTCCACCCGCACCATCTGCAGACACTGCGCCACCTCCTGCTCGCTCAGCGCGCCGTCCTTGTCCGCGTCTGCCTCCGCAAACTGGATGAGGCAGTACCGGAGGTCGCGCGTCTCGTAGTGCGGCACGATGGTGCTGACGAGCCCGACGAGCGTTCGGAAGTCCAGTTTCCCACAACCTTGGGCGTCTAGCGAGCTATACAAGTTGTGCAAGGATGCGTTTTGAAGTTTCAAGTTTTCAAGTAGGTGCACCATCGCATCCTCCACGCCAATCTGCCCGCGCAAGCTGCGCACGGTCCCCAACTTCTGGCACTCGGTAATAGCCTAGAGTGGAGCACACCGGCGGTCAGGCAAAAGCCGCCTCTGCAAAGCTCAATGTGTGTGTGTGTGTGTGTGTGTGTGTGTGTGTGTGTGTGTGTGTGTGTGTGTGTGTGTGTGTATGTATGTGTGTGTGTGTGTGTGTGTGTGTGTGCGTGTGTGTATGTGTGCGCGCGTGTGTGTGTGTGTGTGTGTGTGAGTGTGTGTGTGTGTGCGTGTGTGTGTAAGATCTTGTGTGTGTGTCTGTGTGGGTGTGCGCGCGCGCCTGCGATCGTGTGTGTGTGATGGCGTGTGTGTGTTGGGGGGGGGGGGGGGGGGGGGGGGGGGGGGCGCGCGTGTGTGTGTGTGTGTGTGTGTGTGTGTGTGCGTGTGTGTGTGTGTGTGTGCGTGTGTGTGTGCGTGTGTGTATGCGCGCGTGTGCTTGTGTGGGTGTGGGTGTGCGCGCGCGCGCGCGTGTGTGTGTGTGTGTGTGTGTGTGTGTGTTTGTGTTTGAACTCACGATTGTGGGATGTACGGTATTGCAAAAAGGGTGAGAGAAAGAGTGGCCGTACCTGCACAAAGGAGGCGTAAGATATGGAGCCCCGCCCCTCGAGGTCGAGCATAACGTCGAAAAACTTTTTGTCGGTATCTGTGCACCCAGGCAGCACCTCGCCCAACAGACTGCCCACCTCCTCCGCCTCGAGGCTGTCGTTACCGTTGCTGTCAAAATCATTAAAGAGCCTCCGCAATTGGACTGCGTTACTCTGTCCAACAGCAATGCGTCAATAACAGCTTCACAGTCAGCGATACAGCCCGCATATGTAAATTCGTACATGACAATGACAACAAACTGGCAATGGCTCCAACGCCGAGTAAGAAGGCGCAAGTTCGAATCCAGTCAGACCTTGAGGAAGTGGTCCAGCTCGTGAAATAGGTCCCTTGCGCCCCGAGTCACCAGCACCGTGCTGCCCGACAGCTCGCCAACAATAAAGGGGAAGCCGGTGCGCGGGCTGTCCCTGAAAGCGATAGGACACACACAACCTCCGACTCTCAGCGAGTTCCGTCCACTCCACAAATGACCTTTTAATAATAAGAGAGAGAGAGTAAGTGAGAGAGTATGTGAGGAAGAGAGGGAGTGAGGGAGAGAGAGAGAGAGAGAGAGAGAGAGAGAGAGAGAGGAGGGGGGGGGGGAGTGAGAGGGAGAGAGAGAGTATGTGAGGAAGAAAGAGAGAGAGAGAGAGAGAGAGAGAGAGAGAGAGAGAGAGAGTAGGGGGGGGGGGGGGGAGGGGGGGGGGGGGGGAATAGAGAGAGGGAGAGAGAAACAGAGAGATAGACAGATAGACAGAGAGAGGCAGAGGCAGCGAGGGAGAGGAGTTGAGGTGACATTGAAGGAATAGTAACTGCGGGGGCGTACCTGTAGACAAGACCGGTGGCCCTGTCCACCAGATACTCATCCCCCTTCACCATGTACTGCTGTAGCCGCCACACCCGCAGCTCGTCCAGGCCTAGAAGCGTTGAAGCCGAGGGACAGGTGGAAAGTTAAGAGAGAGTGGGCTAGCAGAGGCGGGGACGTGATGGCACAATTGAGGATAGAAGGTAGCCAACCTTGCACAGGCGTTTGACTGCCGCGCAGTACGTTTGGGTCCGACAGACTGGAGCGTTCAAGCGGGTCCTCTGATGAAAAGAGAGCGTTGGGCGAGGTGGGCGTCGGAGGGATGCCGTCTGCAGCGAAATCACTGCTCTCTAGGGCAACCTGCAGCTCTTGTAATGAGATGCGCCCGTCCCCGTCGGTGTCTATCCGCTGCACATGCATTATCACCCTCCGCAGCTCACTGCGTCCCACCATGCCACATGTCACGCACAGCAAGGCCGGCAGCGTTTCAATAGTATTCAAGAGTTGTTAGAAAGTAGCCAGTCGGTGACAGGGAATGACCTGCGCGTCAAGATGACTGAGACTTTTTGGGTGGAGGGACTGGTGGGGCGCTGTGAGGCGTCACCTGTCCGTCAAGGAAAGGAAAATGCGCTGCACCAACGCAGCTACCTCGCTGTACTCGAGGAACCCGGAGCCGTCAAGGTCCGCCCGCGAAAACTCCTTCGTCAATGAGCTCCCTGTGTCCTCTATCATGAAGCGCAGCCGTGCCAAGACATCATGCAGGTCGATTTCCGATTTGGCGGTGCGGCAGTCCTCGATGCCCTGCCACACCCGGCAGGTGACGTCACACCCAGCGTTATCCCCACTTTAAGCATTACGTGAGGAGATGTGGAGGGAACAGGACGGGACTCGAGACCAAGGTGGGGTACCAGAAGCATCTCCTCCTGCGTAATGTAGCCGTCGCCGTTGAAGTCCATCAGGATCTGAAAGTATCGCCGCTCTTCAGCCGAACAACCGCCGGGAAGGACGGTGTCGATGAGGACTTGCAGCTCTTGGGAGCCCAACCGGCCATCCGCATCCGAGTCCGCGCCTTCAAACACCTCCTCCACGTGCTTTTTTTCCTCCTGGACCGCATCGCCACAGCCCAGCACACCACACCACACCACATCAGGTCAGACAGGCACGCACATCACCTTGCAGCGCACCCGTGAAAAGTGTGTACGCGGCGGGTGCGACTGCGCCATTCGGACTGGTGTACGGGAGGGGGAGGGCACACACCCTGAGGTAGGTGTCCAGAGCCTGGAAGAGGTCTCGCTTCCCGCCATGCGCCCCCTCCTCGCCCATGCTGACGATCCTCTCCTGTCCGGCGCTCCAATCCCTGAACACATGAAGGGGGGGGCAACAGACACTCAGAGAGAGCCTTCCCTCCCAAGGGAAGCAACAAACGTCCCAGGAGCAGCCTGTATAGACGGCGGGTGCATTACATGGCCTGTTAATGCATGGCTGTGAGTACTACTCGCTTCCTTCTCTACCGAATCCACGACAACCCCAATTGACCTTAAACTATCATCAGCCAACGCCGACCCGCGGCTCACCCACAACCATTACCCCCGCCCGCGTCTATATTTGCCAATCACTACGCTCCTGTGCAATTCACCCCGGGTAGAGGGAAGTAGGGGGAGGGAAGAGGGCCACCGAGTGGGTGTCTGTTGTGCAGGAAGCCCCAGTCCGCTGATCATGCTACTACCCGTTCCCCTCAAATCATCGACCCCGACTTTGCTGTTACCACCGACGAGCGCCACACCGCTAACCGCAGCTAAGCTCAGAACATCCTCCCCCCCTCCCCCACCCCCCCTGCTCCCTCTCTTCAATACTTCAACCTCCAAAGTCGAACTCTACTAGGCTGGCTCCGTCCCGTCGCTCAATGCCAGATAAAGCCGCCGTGCACCGTTCGGAACTCTTCCGCGAAACCGAGGGCTTCCGGCCCCTCCGAAAGGGGGGGGGGGGGGGGGGGGGGGGGGGGCTTCACGCTGTGAGTGTACTTCACGGGCGACGGTTCCCCGCGCACGACACAGCGGCGTGTTGCACGTGACGTAATGTGTGCGAAGATGGGCTTGGGTTTCTCGTCGCTAGTAATACCGAACCCGAACCCGCAACGAGGGCTCTCGCGGCGGTGGGTCGCAGGCCGTCGCTGCGCCTAGTACTTAATGTACGCCTTAGCCCTGCACGCTAGCAGGACGCAGTCGGCCGTTTGTTCAGGTTTCGGCAGATATCACCCAAAGCTGTCGCTTGGGTGAGCTCATCTGCCACAGGGTAGCCGCAGGGACGGACAACGAGCACCGTGCGCTGGGGCATACTTGCATGTGTCCCAAGCAGTGGATGATGGCGCGACATGCGGTGACCGCCCTATGTGTGCGGTGACCCATATCGTCAGCAGTACCAGTACCGTATGTACGTACAAGTATATACATTTATATACCCGAGGATGATTCTTGCCAAATATAGTTTCTGGTCATATTAGGCACCTTTATTCGCAAACGCAGGACGAATAAATGCAGGACGAATAATTTTTCGATAAAAAAAAAAAAATGCAGGACGAGATGAAATTTCGCTATCCTGTACAAAAACGTACTAAAACCGTTTAATTTCATCTCCTCCTACGCTGTCGAAGAACATGTATTTCGCACCTGTATTTGGATATAGGACGTGCGCGCCACTTGCGCCGTCCGTCGCCCGCTTACGAGTCGGTCGGAAAAACCTGCTCCTCTGCGGCGAGCTGCTAGGGCTACCGCTGGTGGGCGGCGGGCTGCCCCTGCCGCCGGTGGTTCGAGGGAGGCGGCCGATGCCTTTCAGCGTAGAGCTGCTGCCGCTGTTGCTGCAGCAGCCGCCTGCCATAGAGACGCTGGTAGTGGTGGTACCGACGTTGCTGCTGCTGCTGGTGCTGCTATTGGGGCTGGTCGGCGCACAGCTGCTGTTGCTGCTTCTCTTGCTGCAGCAGCCGGCGGAAGTAGAGACATTGGTAGTGTTGGTTCCGCCGTTGCTGCTATTGCTGCTGTTGCTGGTGCTGGTCGGCGCACGGCTGCTGCTGCTGTTGCTGCAGCAGCTGCCGGACATAGAGACACTTGTAGTGCTGGTGCCGCTGTTGTTGCTGCTGCTGCTGCTGCGGAGAGTGGTGCTGGTCGGCGCACGGTTGCTGCTGCTCTTGCTGCTGCAGCCGGCGGAAGTAGAGACATTGGTAGTGTTGGTTGGTGCTGGTCGGCGCACGGCTGCTGCTGCTGTTGCTGCAGCAGCTGCCGGACATAGAGACACTTGTAGTGCTGGTGCCGCTGTTGTTGTTGCTGCTGCTGCTGCGGAGAGTGGTGCTGGTCGGCGCACGGTTGCTGCTGCTCTTGCTGCAGCAGCCGGCGAACGTAGAGACACTGGTAGTGTTGGTTCCGCCGTTGCTGTTGCTGCTGCTGATGGAGGTGGTGCTGGTCGGCGCACGGCTACTGCTGCTGTTGCTTCAGCAGCTGCCGGACATAGAGACACTGGTAGTGCTGGTACCGCCGTTGCTGCTGCTGCTGCTGCTGCTGAGGGTGGTGCTGGTCGGCGCACAGCTGCTGCTGATGTTGCTGCTGCTGGTGGTGGTGCTAGTCGGCGCACGGCTGCCGCTGCTGTTGTTGCAGCAGCTGCCGGACATAGAGACACTTGTAGTGTTGGTTCCGCCGTTGCTGCTGGTGCTGGTCGGCGCACGGCTGCTGCTGCTGTTGCTGCAGCAGCCGGCGGACGTAGACACACTGGTAGTGCTGGTGCCGCTATTGCTGTTGCTGCTCCTGCTGTTGGTGGTGGTGCTGGTCGACGTACGGCTGCTGCTGCTGTTGCTGCTGCAGCTGCCGGACATAGCGACACTTGTAGTGCTGGTGCCGCCGTTGCTGTTGCTGCTGCTGCTGGTGCTGCTGTTGGGGCTGGACGGCGCACAGCTGCTGCTGCTGCTGCTGCAGCAGCCGGCGGACGTCGAGATACTGGTCGGGTTGGTGCTGCTGTTGTTGTTGCTGGTGCTGGTGCTGGTGCCGTTCGGCGCACAGATGCTGCTGTTGTTGCTGCAGCAACCGGCGGACGTGGAGACATTGGTAGTGCTGGTGCCGCCGTTGCTGGTGGTGGTGCTGCTGGTCGGCGCATGGCTGCTGCTGCTGTTGTTGCATCAGCCGGCGGACGTCGAGATACTGGTCGTGTTGGTGCCGCCGTCGCTATTGCTGGTGGTGGTGTTGCTGGTGCCGGTCGGCGCACAACTGCTGCTGCTGCAGCAGCCGGCGGACGTCGAGATAATGGTCGTGCTGGTGCCGCCGTTGCTCCTGCTGCTTCTGCTGCGGCTGTTGGTCGGCGGTCGACTGTTGCTGGTGAGAATGGCGTGTGCAAAGCCGCATCTAGGGGTGTTGGTGTTACTGGTGTTGCTACGGAGGGTGCAGCTGCTCATGCTGCTACACGTGGTGGTGCTGGTTGGAGTGCGGAGAGTGCCGTTCCTACTGGAGATCAGCGCGCTCCTGCTGATGTGCGGAGGGCTACAACTTGGGGTGTTGTTACTGCTGCTACTGCTGCCGGTAGTGAAGGTACTTCATGTGGTGGTCCTAATGGGCAAAGAGCTGGCTATGTTGCTGCCGGAGACCCCTTGGCACCTGTTGGTGGTGGTTGGCGCTCAGCCGTTGCTACCAGTGTCCATGAGCAGAGGACTGCGGCGAGTGGTGCTGCATCTGTTGCAACTGCTACATCTATGGGACTTGCGGCTGCCGGAGCTCGCTCGCGCCGGGCTGCTAGTGATGGTGCTTGTGGGCGCAGACATGTGGCTGGTGGCAGGGCCGCTGGTGGTGCTTCTGCACCTGCCTGTGCTGACCCGCGCCCGGTTGCTGCGGCATGGGCTGTTGGACAGAGAGATCCAGCAGGTGATGGCGTTGCTAGTGGTGCTCCCGCAAGTGCCGGTCAGCGACTCGCCGATGCTGCCACAGCCCGTGGGCAAAGGATTGACAGCGGTGCCGGTTCTGCAGCTACTGGTGCCAATGGGCAGAGTGCTTCTGCTGCCGGGCGGAGGGCTGGAGCTGGTTGGCGGCGAGATGATGCTGTTGGAAGCTGGCGAGATGCGGTTGCTGCAGTTGGTGCCCATGCTGGAGCTTCAGGGTCGGAACCGGGCCTAAGTGCATCGGGTGTTCTATCCCCGTCGCGGGGGGAATGTTACACTTGCGCTCCGTGTGGCATACGGTTTGCTGGGCGTAAATGGCGCTCTAATTTCGCCAGACACACGAACATGTTCATAATTGGCAATGGCCCCTCTACTTCCGCACACCGTCGCCAAGCTCGCCACCTTGCGACCTCCTCTCCGGCCTTGTTTTCCCTTTGTGCCTCGGGCGACCACCTTCTATCTGCCACCCAAGCTCGCCCTCTTACCGCTCCATGCCTACACTGTGTGGCTGCTCCCGTTTCTCCAATGCTGCCCCACGACTATGTTGGCAGCTCCCGGCCGCCGCTCATTGGATCACGCCCCCTCCGAATGGCTGTCACCCCTCCCCCCCCTGCTTGGGGTGGCCTCCCCCCCTTGGCTCCACTCCCTTCCCCACCCCGGGCCGAACCGGAGCTTACCCCCCTCACTCCCCCCCCTACACATGATGGACCCCCGATACCTCATGGACAACCTTTTATGCCCTCATCTGCAGCTGCACTCCGCCGAGAGGCTGCTCTCCGATCCCCCCCTCGGGCCGCTACTCCTGCCTCATGGTGCTCCGACAACGACCCGGTCGCTTGTCTACTTGAGTTCAGACCTGTCACTGCGGCCCGAGGGGTTTGTGCGACAGCGAGAGACGACCTACGTTCTGCCCTACAAGACACCCTCGAATATGCGACCTCCCTTCCCTCAACGGACTCTCGGGCTGCTGGAGCTTTTTTGGCAATTCACCTCTTTGGCGGCCTCCTCCTCCGACCGTTCCCGGCGGCGACCGGTGCTCGCATCCGCTCCCTGGTTCAACGTCGAGTCCGTCTCTGGTTCTCTACGTCCGGAGAGGACGGACTCACGGGCATTGACACCCTTCTACGTGATATTCGAGATGGAGGTGAGCTTGCACGTGCGTGCCCGGGAGCTTCTGCGCCTAGACGCCCCGGCGGTCGGGGCCGGGGTGGGGGGGGCTCTCGCCGTCGCCGGGCCCAGAACACTCAACGAGAGCAGCACCACCCACCGACTCGCCTTTCTGAAAGTGACCTCCGACGCCGTGCTGCCTTCCGTCGGGCCCGTGAGCTAGTGGAAGTTGGCCAGTTGCGACGGGCCCGGATGGCCCTAGACGGAGCCGACTTCGGAATGGTGGAGGACGCGGACGCGGCTTTGGCCGCTCTTCAGCGGTTGCATCCTCCTCCCGGTACTCCCCATCCAGACTGTGATCTCCCCGACCCTCTGCCCCCCCCGGCGCGCCCACCCCTCACGTATTTAGATGACAGTGATAGCCTCAAAATATGGGAGGAGTCTATGCTCCTTGTCTTGAGAAAAGCACCTCGCTTGTCAGCCCCCCACGTTGATGGCTGGCGATGGGAACATGTCCGTGACTTGAATGTTCCGGCATGGCGTAAGTGGGTTAACCGCTACTCGGCGGGAAACATTCCCGAGGCTGCGGCGGACTTTCTGGCGAGTGCGACCGGGTGGGCTCTTCACAAGCAAACTGGGGTTGACCGCGACGCCACTCGCCTTCGAGGTGAGGCTCCTAAAGTCCGGCCGTTGGCTGCTGGCAGCGTTTTGTCGCGGTTAGCTCATTGTCACGCCATAGCGCGGATAGCGACTGTCGCGGCCGACCACCTTGGCCCTGTACAACGATCGGTTTTCACCAAAGCGGGTATCGAGCGAGCCATTCATACCACTCGCATTGGCCTACAAGCTATTCCTGATTGCAGCCTTCTAAGCTTGGACCTGGAAAACGCCTTCAACACCATCTCCCGCCGGAGTTTCCTTGCGGAGCTGTACAAGAACCCTGACTTGCATCCCATTATCCCGTTGGTTGAGATGATATATTCACGGGACTCCACGGTGTATTACTTCGACCCCAACGATGCTTCGCTCCTACACGGCACGGTTCAATCTCGTACGGGTGTCCGTCAAGGAGATCCTCTTGGCCCGCTTTTGTTCAACCTGGCGATAAGCACCCCCCTCCGGAATATTGGAGAACGGTGCAAGGATTCAGCGGCGATCCAAGCCTTTTCTGATGATGGCAAGTATCTGATCAAAACGCCTTTCGTCCCGACTGTGATTACGGTGGCTACGGAGGAAATGGGGAAAGTCTGCTCGAATGTTCAACCAATCAAATCTTCGTGCATGGTACCTCCGGATACGGCCCTTGAACTTGTCGAGGTGATACGGGCGATGGTCCCCGTTGTTACGGGTACTAGTAACCTTGGAGCCCCTTTGGCGATGGATTTCTCGATGGCAGACGGCCCTCCAGCGTCTCATAACGAGAACTATGTTCACTCTTGGCTGCAAGACACCGTTGAGGCTCATCAACTCCTCTTGGACAAGATTGTATGCTTTGCTATGTCGGACTTCGGAGGGACTCACGCCGCTTTCCGCTTGATGATCACGTGTGCGGTACGCCGCTATGGTTTCTTGCTCCGCACCCTCCCCCCAGATATCTGCCGACCGTACCTTGCTACTGCAGATAGGGCCGTTCGTGCGGCAGTTTATCGAATCTTGGGCGTTTCTTTGGACGCACAAACACTCGATCAACTGAATTGTGCTAAACGACAGCTCTCCCTCCCGGCGGAGTTTGGGGGGCTTAATGTACCGTCCCTCGAGCTCGACGCCGAACCTGCTCACTATGCTTCATTCACTGCGACCCTCGCCAACCTGATTACTGATTACGAGTCCGAGTCGCTAGGTCCTTTGTACGGTCTCATCCGACAGGAACTACTGAATGTTGCCACTTCTACTTTACCGTGGGCGGTCCAATTGCGCAATTCGTACGACTCTATCTCCACTATGGGCGGGTTTTCGGAATCGGAGCTTGTGGTTTTGACTAACACACTGAACCAAAACCTTTCTGATTATGCCGGGCCCGATGTCGAGTTGGTGGTATCTACGGTCAACAATGCGGTGGCACCCGCTACCCAAGTGACTAGCCTACAACTTCCGACTCCCGATGCTCTTACTCGCTTGGGAGATTCTGGGGGCCACATCCAACGGGGCATTTCGCGCATTCTTCGTGCCCGGGCCTACCTTGACCTCTTGGCGTTTTGCAGACCTTCCCCACCGGACTATATGAGGGTGACTTCGGGTACGGGTCGCGGGGCTTTGGCTCTCTTTTTCGCTTCACATGAGTCCAGTTTCAAGGTGCCATCCGATTGCTATATGATGGCAGCCCACCGGGTGCTTGGCTTGACTGCGGAGCGCGCCGCTCATGTTCGAAAATGCCCTCGGTGCAATGAGGCCCCTTCAGAATCTCGCGGGTATGGATCTTCGTCGACGGTATCGGGCTTCTTTTTGTCGGGTGAGCGCTCAACAGCCGCTATGCTCATGGACCATATCCCCCGGTGCCCGTGCTCTTGGTATATCATTCAACTCCATGACCGCATTGTCCACGTGCTTGAAGAGTTCATGCTTGAAGCGGGGGCTACTAAGGGCCGGGACTTGCGGTTGGAGGTCCGCCGTATTCGGTCGGGAGCTTCACGTGATCGTCCTGGGGATGTGGTTTGGTTGGACTTCATGGCTCCGCACCGCCATCTTGTTGTTGATGTGACGGTTACAAGTGCTCGCACGAACACCAACGTTCCTCGTATAGGTGCTCGCCTTCCACTCCCTGGCAGCCTTGCATTGGGAGCTCAGCAAGGCAAACTTGATGCGGACCTCCGCACTTCCGCTTTGCTTGGCACGCCTTCGGTTCAGTCGGTCCATGACTACTACCCCTTCGCCATGGAGGATGGGGGCCGGTTGGCGCCGATGGCGGCTGAGTTGGTCGATCGCTTGGCTATTTTGGTGGCTGTACGTCGCTTCCCTGGCATGGGGGCCGCTGACTCTCGTTCCTTGCGCTCTGACAGTTATGTCCGTATGCAGCATTTTGTTCGTCGATCTACTTCTCTTCCGTTTCGGCGTTTTTTGGGGGATGTGCGACGAGAATTCATGCAACGTCTTTCTGCTGCTCTTCATGGCACTCTGGGTTCTTATCTCCGCGACGCTTTTCAGGAAGGCAGTGCTGATGCTGTGGCATGCCTTCCTGTTCCTCGGGCTTAGGTTTTTTCTTCCTTTCTTTCTTTTTCTTGCTTGGTGGCCTCCACTGCTTTTTCTTGGCAAGTTAAGCCACTATGGAGCACGCGGACAGTCGGTCACTGACAGGCGTGAACATGCGGGTGCACGGGTTGCCCCGCCAACACCCTCGCCTCCTTCTACCTCCGCCACATATACGGCTGCATCAGACTTCGGGGTCGGGAGTTACTAGATTCACTCATGATGCTCACATGGGAGGCTCGGGGGTTGCTGTTCGGGGTGGCGGTCTCTACTCCCGCCGTTGCTCTCGCTTCGCCCTTCACTTTCCAACTCCAAGCTACGTCCACCGCCTAAACGACGCCTCGTTGCGTCCTTAAGCATGCCTAGTATCACTAAATTAGGCGACTTTGCCATAACGCTATTTTTTTGTTTTCGACACCCCTGTGACAGCACGCGCGATGACCTCTAACAGAAGGTCAAGCGCGCATCTTTCATCAGAAGGATTTTTTGCTTTTTTATTTATTTCAGAAGGTTTTAACGGAAGGCTCATGAAGTTCAAACATAATATACTAGTTTTGGTCTTACACCCGTAGGGCCATATAGCCGATTTTGGCCGATTTCATCCTATCCTACGACCCAAGCGCAGGACGGGGTGGTACGGACTGGAAAGTAAAAGTACGTAGGCCGAAATAGCTTTTGTACGTTTTTGTATAGGTTAGCGTTTTATCTCGTCCTACGTCTCGTCCTGCGTTTGCGAAAGGCGCGTATTGAAATTATAGAGGTTTAAATTACACTGGGGCGAGAATAGTCGGGCGTTGCCACGACGTTACAAATTCTAACCGCTAGAGTACGCATGACACTGTGGGTAAAAACATAGACATGCGTTACCCCTATATGACGCGCCAACACACAGAGGTCGTCCACCTTCTGCCTTTGCGCGAGCACAGCTCACGCAACGGCATCTAGACTCTAGCAGTCTAGTAAGGTGACTGATCTCTACTAGCACACGGTGTAGCTACTATCGAAAACATTCACACGGTAACTATGGCAGGGGCGACGGAGGTAACCCCGACAGACCTCCCGCGAGGCCGGACAAGAACCTCAAAGACAAGGAAGTCAGGGACAAGGAAAAACGCGAGAAGCGCGACAAGGACAAGACTCGCCAACATAAAAAGCCCGAGCCCGAGCCAGAGGGCTGATGGTGTGCACCGCCGCGCCGGTTCCTGCAACCTAGCCTCCGATTACATGCGACATCGCGTGCGACTAAGCTGGCTCGAGTGGGAGAAAATCGGCGCGAGCGTGCAAACCATACAGTGGATTCGGGAGGGAGTATCGATACCGTTCAAAAACAACCGCCCACCCCCACGATTCAACCAAGGAGTGTCGTTACTCGACGCTACCCCTACCCAACTAGAATTCGTCGAACGCGAATTAGCGCGCTTTGTACAGGCCGGCGCTTGGGAGCCTCCGACTTGCAGCGACTACGTCTCCATGCTATTCCTAGTACCCAAACCGGGCGTCAACCAGTGGCGATTAATCTGCGACCTACGCCCACTCAACAAGTAATGCGTGCAAAACGACTCAAGATGGAGACGCTACTCGGGGTACGGCACCTTACCCGAAAGGGGGACTATATGTTCAGCTTCGACCTACAAGACGGGTTTTACGCACTGGGCATCAACCCAGCGGACCGAAACTACTTCACCGTCATAGTCCGAGGCCAACTCTACAGACTAGCGGGGCTACCTATGAGTTGGTCCCTATCCCCGTTTTACTTCTGCAAGATGATGCTAACCCTCGTAAACTTCTTGCGCAACCCAGACCCCGAAGAACATATAACGCCGACGAACACTTGCTCGAAGACCTACCTCTGACGAACGCGGTGGCGCGGCGCCCGGATACTACCCTACGTCGACGACTTTCTACTCTTCGCGTCAACAGAGGAAAAGGCGCTCACCTTACGCCACCGCATAGCACAGCTGCTCGACCAGCTCGGTCTCCTCCGACACCCCACCAAGGGTTTATGAACACCGGTGCAAGTCGGGCTGCACTATTAGGCTATCGACATCGACACAACGTAAGGCTACTTCTACGCGCCGGAGCAAAAACTCATTAAGATTGCGCAACATGCCAGCCACCTCATCGGCAGAGCTACACGGAACGCACGCTGGTTACCCGTAAAATACCTAAAGTCACGACTTGCATGTCAGGCCCAATACCTTTTCTTGGCAATTCCGGCGGCCAGATTCTTCCTCCACGAACTTCACTCCGTCGTCGGCGAGAAGTGGGGTGGCCTCGTCCGGCTAGCCCCCCAGCTACGCCGCGACCTACAGTGGTGGACAGAGGTGCCCATTCAGTCCAACGGCAAGCTCATCCACAAACCCATAGAAACTGCATATTTGCACACGGACAGCTCCGGGTATGGATGGGGCGCGGTCCTAAACGAGCAAGTCGAGGCTCGAGGATTCTGGAGCAAGGAAGACGGACAACAACACATTACTTGGAAGGAGCCGAAGGCCGTCCGTCAGGCTGTCGAGAGTTTCCTACCACAATAAGCAGGCCGCAACGTCCTCCTGCGCGAAGACAAACAGGCAGTATGTCACATTCTGACAGACCTAACCTCAGGGTCGCAAGTTATGATGGATGAACTACAACGATTTTGGTACCTACTCGACACGAATATCATCACTATCAATAGATCAGCCCGCCACAACAGATCAGCGGCCAACGTGTGGGCCGACAAGCTCAGTCGACACCTCGACAGCGACGACTGGAGACTAGACCCGGTACTGTTTGCAGAACTCGACGCGAGGTTCGAAAAACATTCGATCGACCGCTTCGCCACCGGCGCACATGGCACGCTACGTCGCGTGGCTGGGTTAACTAGGTACCATCAAGGCCTCGAGTCTCCATCCCTACCTATCACCAATCAACGGCTTTTTCAAGAACCACGGCCTCGAAGCAATTGCCCTCGGAGATCTGGTCGCGAAGGTGAGAAAAGGACTAACAGCCTCACAAGTCGCGATCGACGACATGCCGGTACGGGTCCACATGCCCGCCTCTATTATCGTAAAAGCCCTACGCATGGCTCAAGCCCTACGCCTCCAACTCACGGCGGCCACGTCGCGTGAACTGCTCCAAGCCATCCCAACACGAGATCAAGTACGTTTACTACGGGCATGCACTACGGTGGTACTACTCTACTTATTCTTCAGTAGAGGGGGCGCATGCATAGGCTGCTTAACAGAGGACCTCGTCGCCTCCGAGGCAGACGGACTACGCTTGTACCACCGTAGGAGAAAGGGCCAACGCGAAGTGTCAGCGGAACGCAAACTGCTATGCCACCTACCGCCCACAGTACACACCGAGGTAATTCACATGTTACTGTTCTTCGACACTATCCGACTCACGCTCTCGGAAGGAAAATACCCAACAGCGCGGTGGGCGATTAGCACCTCGGAACGACACTACAAATGGACAGCCAACACGCTCACGGGATGGCTCACCGAGGTCACTTTGGCACTACAAGAACGACCCCCATACGGTTACAGCTGGACCTCGCACTCCCTCCGAAAAGGGGCTGCGACAGCCGCCTACAGCATCGGCGTTACGCTACAGAAGATCAAACACTTCGGTGGTTGGTCGACGGAGTCCCGCGTCGTCCTCGACTACATCGACCCGACCGCCCTTGCATGACGATCAGAGTGGTTCCTCTTCGGCTGGCTCACACCATGGGGTGGCCAACCTCCGACGAACAACCCGCACAATGGCGACAACATGGCAAACGGAACCTCCCCCTGCTTTGTAAATGGTCATATTGAAATTATGGAGGTTTGAATTACACTGGGGGCGAGAATAGTCGGGCATTACCAAGACGTTACAAATTTTCGCCGCTAGAGTACGCATGACACTGTGGGTAAAACAAGACATGCGTTACCCCTATATGACGCGCCGACAAACTGAGGTCGCCCACCTTCTGCCTTTGCGCGAGCACAGCTCACGCAACCCTCCCTCCCGATTCCCTCAATTAGCGTACGTACCGGGACATGGGCCCCTTGCGAGCAAAAATGTAAGAGATCAACACTTTGGCAGACGGAGCCTCCCCTGCTTTGTAAACTTAAAATTTATCCAAAAGACCATCATAGGCTTGGCGTGGGGAAGATTAGCGCTAATTATGGGTTGGGTGGGTGGGTTGCGCGATCTAGACGGGCGAGCGCAAAGCAAAGAGTGCTAGTGCTCGGGGGTTGCTCCGGCTTAATGATTGCCGCCCGCTAGTGTTGCTAGAGGCAAGGCTTGGGGCGTTGCGCGAGGCGTTTCCTCAATCCTCGAGGGTTACCTCGAGAACAAGGTAAGACGCACCGCTTTTACAATAACGCTTTCTCGCTGAGGTGTGCGTTCTGTCACATATATAAGTATGTTTTGCAAACCTATAGATTTGAAATAATCTGACTATTTACCCAAGGGCATGTTTTGCCAGTATCTTAAAAGCCGGAGGCTTGCGCGGCCTAGTCTTAATGAAGCGGTTTGGCTAGGACGAGCCAACCGAAGTACCGCCACGCCGCTACTTGAGTAGGGGTCATGGTGGGATCGATGTATTTACATTCAATCACGGAACTGTTCTTGGCCCATCCACCCATGTATTTGGCGACGTGGAGTGGGGTCCCGATGCATCTAGCGGCGGAAGCGGCACCTTTTCGGAAGATGTGCGACGTCAATTTGAGGCCTTTTGGAAGTGCGTCACCGATGGCAGTGCAAGCGTCAAGGAGCCAGACAGAGAGAGTAGTATTTGCTTGCCAATCGCCTGAATTTTCGTAAGGTGCGAAGCTCCGTACTGCGGTTGCCGGGGGGCTGTTTTAGATTTTTTCGCATTAGGCGACACGATGGGCGCAATACCATTCGAGGAGGTTAGCGAGGGCGGGGATAGCGGTGACAGGTATAGCCATAATGGATTTGTCAGCCGCGTTGCGTCGCTAGTCGCTTTTCGCTTTCCGGATGAGCAGCCAAATTTGTCCGGATGGTCGGTCGGTTGTTAGGTTATGGGTTAGGCAGCGGACCCAAGATTCCGCTTATGCAGAAGAACGCGTAGTTGGTGCACACCGCTTGTAGTGCCCGGAATTTAGCGATGAGGTGTCGTAAGGGTGGCGTCCACGTTAGGTGTTTGCCGAGTTGGGCTGCGGCGTCGAGGAGCGCGCAAGCTAGGGGGCTGGTACCGGTAGGCGGAAGTCTGCGGCGAGTAGACGTTCTTGCTGCATTTCGAGTCCGCGGCGTGCGTCCGCCAAAAGTTCGCCGATGGCAATCGATTGTTGGTGGTGGTCGCGGAAGAACTTGTTAATCGCCGAGTAGTACTGCGGCAATGATGCAGCGGCGACGGTGCCTTTGTAGTCCTAGCCCTATTGTGTAGCGGACGATGGACTGCGTAGTAGCTTGCAAAGGGTGCATGTCCTCCTCGTGGCAGAATGCGGCGAACTAGCGCATACCCTTGTCGTAGGTTCCGTAGATTGTCGGAGCGAGTGAGTTGCTAAGCAGGTTGAGCGCTATGGTCCCGCCATATTCGGTTCCTAGCAGCTTGCGGAGCTGGGCAGTCATGGTAGACGTCCAAGGCGCGTGCGCGTCAGGTTCGCGAAGCTTGTAGCGGGATGGTCGCGGGTGACTGGTGGGTGGACGGTGATGGAGCGCAGGTCCGCGACGCTGGGGCTGGGAGTCCGTAACGTGCGCCCTATTGCGCCTCTCCGGGTGTGTAGCCATGCCGGCGTGGAAGTCGAAAGGTCTTCATCATGGTCGTCCTACCCCCTCGCGCGAGCCGTGCCGTCCGGGGAAGAACGGATCGCGTAATAATGCAAGGTAGTGGATGGTCTCGGTGGTCATGTTGTGCACGTGTTGGAACCAAGGTTTGTGGGGGCAATAGGGTGCGATGACGGTGGTTTATGCGCCCGACTGGTGTAGCTTTGCGCAGAGGGAGGGTAGAGCGGCCCAAGGGGGGTTGTAGTAGTTGGCTTGGCGTTTCCATGTGGCGTCCGGCACGTGTCGACATGACGCTCCACTTGACGATGAAGCGGGGGAGCTTTGTGTTTTCCATCGATGCGCGAAACGGTCGATAGAGTTTGGTCCCCACTCTGCTTGTAGGTAGCTGAAAATCCGAGGGTTTAGCTGGCAGTCGTCGCGGTCGAGCTCCCGGCTGAGGATGTCGGCCCAGATGCTGATTGCTGAGCGAATGTAATTGGGTCGGATGCTCATGTCTTTGACGTCCAACAAATGCCATAGCCGCCTTAATTCGGTCATCATGACGAGGGAGCGAGTGGTTAGTTTGAACAGCGTCACCACAACGGCAGTGTTGTCCTCGTGTAGTAAGACGATTTGTCCCCGGAGATGGTGAAGAAAAGACTCGATTGCGAGTCGCACTGCATGTAGCTCCTTCCATGTGATGTGTTGATGTCGGTCGTCGTCGTACCAGAAACCGCGCGCCTAATAAACAGGGTTGCGGTTTAACACGGCTCCCCATCCGTACCTACTTGAGTCGGCGTGGAGGTACGCCGATTCGATGGGTTTGTAGATTTGACCCATTTGATTAATGTTTGACCCGTTGTGATGGTCGGGCACTGTCCGCCACCATTCGAGGTCTCGCTTAAGTTGGTGACCGGACTCGTCCGTCCCATCCTTGACGTGTACTCATTACGGAGTGGTGTTCGCGGAGAAAGAAACGTGCATGCGCGATGTAGAGGTAGAGAAACTGCGCTTTTCCAGTGAACACCGCTAGTTGTCTGGCGGGTAGCCAACGGGCGGTGCTCGCTGCATGGCCTAGTAGCTCTGAAGCAGCTTTGAGAGGGCTTGCAGTTTGTCGACAGGGGCTCGAAACTCGCCGTTCATGAGGTCGATCTTAAGGCCGAGATGGTCTCCCACTTGTGTGGGTTCCGACAGGCCCTTCTTGGGGTTGCGCTAGAGGCCGAGCCGGTGTAGTAGTGCTTCAACGCGGTCGCGTAGGAGTAGTTCTGCCTCGTGCGAGTGGGCCATGAACAAGAAGTCGTCCATGTAGGGTAGCAGGCGAATCCCGCGCCAACGAATGCTGCGCAAGAATTTTCTCGATGGCTTGAGGGGTGTCGCCTTTTTGGCGGTCGGACGCGTAGATGGCCGCCGAAGGTAGTTGGTGAACGTATGCGTGAGCTTGCAAAAGTAGTAGGTTGACGCGGACCAACCCATCCGGAGGCAAGCGAGGCGCAAGAGCTCGCCCTTGTAGTTTACCGTGAAGAAGTCACGGTCCTCCTCCCGAATGGTGAGTGTGTAGTAGCCGTCCGCGAGGTCGAGGGAGACGAAGTAATAATCCGGGCGGGAAAGATGGCGGAGGTGTTTCAGTGTCTCGCTCGAGATTGAACTAGCGTAGGTCGATAATCACATGCCACTTGTTGACGCCGGGCTTGGGGACTAGGAACATGCGGGAGACATACCGGGTGTTGTGGGCGCGCTCCTATGCTCCGCACGCCTCGAAGCGTGGCAGCTCCGTAGCGAGGAAATTTAGATGCGGTTGGGTGGCGTCCTTCTTGGAGACTCCGTGGTTGAATGGCTTGGGACATAGGCCATTTTTGAGCTTGACCCGCACGCCATGGCAGATGCAATTCACGACTTGACCGCTCGCGCCGATATGTTCCTATTCCCGCCATCTTAGCCGCACGCGGTGGCGTATGTAGTTGGATGACGGGGAGCAAGAATCGGCGCGGCGGGTCACACCATCACTTCTTTGTGGGTGGCTTGGTCCCGTCGCCGGGCTTAGTTCCGGAAGCCGTTGTTGCTGCCGCTGATGTTGCCGCTATTGATGTTGCAGCCTTGCGTTTGCCGGCGGCCGCCCTCTTGGCCTTGGCGTCCTGTCCGGGTGGCCTATTTAGTGTCGCCTTCGCGATCGATGCTCCAGCAACAGCTTTGTTGGCGGCATCCAGGTTGACTTCGAGCGTTCTGTCGACGAACGCTTGGCGTAGCTCGTCCAATGGGCCGGAGACCGCGGTAGGCCGCGGGCGGCTGAAGCGAACGTGGGCGAGTTCGGCGAACAATCGGTTCGAATCCGAGCTCGTTTGTTCGCCCTTGGTGATGGGGAGGATGCCCTGTCGAGTACGGGCGGCCTCCTCAGTACCTCGCCGCGTGGGTGCGATGACCCGCTTTGATGAGGGTGACGGCCGCCGCCTACTCCGTCGATAAAGGAGGGCCGGCTGACAGCGTGTCAAGAGCCTCGCCAATTGCCGCGTTGGTGTAGCTGTCGAAGAAGGCATAGCAACCAATGTGGAGGTACTCGTCGTACCCCGCTTGAGATTTCATGTCGTTAAGGGAACGGGCCGTATCGTCCGTAAACCTCTAGAGGCGGGGTTCGTCAATGTAGTAGGTTGACGCGGACCAACCCATCCGGAGGCAAGCGAGGCGCAAGAGCTCGCCCTTGTAGTTTACCGTGAAGAAGTCACGGTCCTCCTCCCGAATGGTGAGTGTGTAGTAGCCGTCCGCGAGGTCGAGGGAGACGAAGTAATAATCCGGGCGGGAAAGATGGCGGAGGTGTTTCAGTGTCTCGCTCGAGATTGAACTAGCGTAGGTCGATAATCACATGCCACTTGTTGACGCCGGGCTTGGGGACTAGGAACATGCGGGAGACATACCGGGTGTTGTGGGCGCGCTCCTATGCTCCGCACGCCTCGAAGCGTGGCAGCTCCGTAGCGAGGAAATTTAGATGCGGTTGGGTGGCGTCCTTCTTGGAGACTCCGTGGTTGAATGGCTTGGGACATAGGCCATTTTTGAGCTTGACCCGCACGCCATGGCAGATGCAATTCACGACTTGACCGCTCGCGCCGATATGTTCCTATTCCCGCCATCTTAGCCGCACGCGGTGGCGTATGTAGTTGGATGACGGGGAGCAAGAATCGGCGCGGCGGGTCACACCATCACTTCTTTGTGGGTGGCTTGGTCCCGTCGCCGGGCTTAGTTCCGGAAGCCGTTGTTGCTGCCGCTGATGTTGCCGCTATTGATGTTGCAGCCTTGCGTTTGCCGGCGGCCGCCCTCTTGGCCTTGGCGTCCTGTCCGGGTGGCCTATTTAGTGTCGCCTTCGCGATCGATGCTCCAGCAGCAGCTTTGTTGGCGGCATCCAGGTTGACTTCGAGCGTTCTGTCGACGAACGCTTGGCGTAGCTCGTCCAATGGGCCGGAGACCGCGGTAGGCCGCGGGCGGCTGAAGCGAACGTGGGCGAGTTCGGCGAACAATCGGTTCGAATCCGAGCTCGTTTGTCCGCCCTTGGTGATGGGGAGGATGCCCTGTCGAGTACGGGCGGCCTCCTCAGTACCTCGCCGCGTGGGTGCGATGACCCGCTTTGATGAGGGTGACGGCCGCCGCCTACTCCGTCGATAAAGGAGGGCCGGCTGACAGCGTGTCAAGAGCCTCGCCAATTGCCGCGTTGGTGTAGCTGTCGAAGAAGGCATAGCAACCAATGTGGAGGTACTCGTCGTATAGGAGATTTCATGTCGTTAAGGGAACGGGCCGTATCGTCCGTAAACCTCTAGAGGCGGGGTTCGTCAATGTCGCGAGGCGGGGGGGCGTTCCGGGCCGGCAGGAATGACTCTTCCATAGGTGGAAAAGTCGACGAATTCGGGCTCATGAAGCTCGGAATCGTCGTTCAACAGGTCGATAGGTAACTCTTGGGCCGCCTTACCACCCTCAGTCGCAAAGGTCGCGTCAAAGGGAATGGATTGATGTTGATTCGTGGGCACATGTGGGCATGTTAAACGCTAAAGTTGTGCGAGAATAATAATGGTGTTAGACGCCTGAATCTGCTCAGAAATCCGGAGTTCGAGGGCCGAAACTGCGATTTGAATCTATTAGGAAGTACGTTAATTAGTGACTGGGGGTAGAGCGTCGACTCCGGGCGTGGAGGTAGACTCATTAGGCTGCATGTTGGTAAACAACGTGAAGTGTATCGTGACGCTAGAGTGGGCATGAGAGGATGTAAACTGACACCCTGCTCCACTACGAGAGTCGAGACTGCAATTGCGCGAGCCAAATGTGCGAGCGCAAAGCAAATAGTGCATGTGCCCGGGGGTTGCACCGGCTTAAGGGTTGCCGCCCTCTAGAGTTGCTGAAGGCATGGCTTGAGGCGTTGCGCGAGGGTTACATCGAGGATTGGCCAAGACGGACCGCCTTTACAATAACGCTTTACCGCTAAGGTGTGCGTTCTGTCACATATGTAAGTAAGTTTTGCAAATCTCTAGATTTAAAACAATCTGCCTAATATATAGCTAAAAATAAATAAAAAGTCTTACAAGAAAAGGCAGTGGAGGCCACCAAGCCAAGTCTCGCTAGCCTTTCCCCTCCTTTCTCCGGCAAGACCGAAGTCATGCAAGAGCTAGATTAGGCTAGCCCGTCGACCTAGAGGGAAAAAACTTGAGCCCAAGGAACATGAAAGCTATAAATAAAAAATGGTGTAAGTGGGTCCTTTAACACGTACATATACACGCGCTGAGAAGACCAAGTTCGAGAAGTCTTCGGAGGGGGTGAGGAATCACCCCGACATCCGCTTCATTCCCTTTGCAGTCACGGACTTTGGTATTCTCGGCGGCCAAGCAACGGCTTTCTTGACGGAGCGGGCCAAGCAAGCAGCCGCATGTAAAGGAATGCATGTGGGCAAGTTGTTGGCCTCATGCCGCCGAAAGGTCTCTCTCGCCGTCCATGTTGCTCACGCGGACGACGTTTTGCGCGGTTTGTCCGCCGCCGCAGACGGAGTGGAGGCCGATTCTTCCTCGGCCGAGATGCCTGCTCATGCCACGGCGCTTTTCACCCACGCCATAGGTCGCAGGCGTCCCCGTGCTTCCTCGAGCGGCGCGTGAGGCGCCGCTTGTCGCCTCCACGTGTTGGATTCTCGGCGCTCCCTAGGAGTTCCCTTAGTTTAACCTGCTGGGTTTGTGCACAATGTAGTGCTTTCTTTTGCCGTGGATTCTGTTATCCTTTTGTTAGTCTTGCTCGTTTGCTTCCCTTCCTTTTTTCCCTTTCCGTGCTCTTGTTGACCTTTTGTAATCAACCATTTCAACGTGTTGTTCATATTGTGCTTCTTGTAATCCATTATCATTTGAAAGTAAATGGATCGAAATAATATGAACTGGAAGCCGCCATCATGAAAGAAGGGGCTGTCTACGCACTGCACCATGCAATCAAGCTAGCTATGAGGATACGACACCTCCACTTGATGAGTGTGCTCACATTGTATTTACCGAGGTGGTCGTAACGCAAGCATTGGTTTTTTTTTATCTAGGTGGTAAATAATGTCCTCATTGTCGTCCATAATTTTATGGGTATACTATAGCACTAGCCACATCGAAATAGTAATTGCTCAAAGCACGATTGCTCTCGAACCCTGCTAGTACTCGTCGTTATGTGTCATCGTACTCCCTTCTCCTCAACCTCCGCACGTGCTTACCACGCTCCGCTTCTCAAATCGTCAAGGCAAGTCCATGTATGGGATGTACGATGATTAATTTGCTGTGGCGTTCCGCCGGGGTGATGCAAACTCCAAGGGAGAACGCACATTGATCCCTCACCAAACCTGCAAGGCAAGGGTGTCGTTGACATTTGTTGTATTTACATTAAGGGGGAGTTGCCAAATAATATTAAGCCGCGAATTTAGTAGATCCTCAATTGTGTGTGTGTGTGTGTGTGTGTGTGTGTGTGTGTGTGTGTGTGTGTGTGTGTGTGTGTGTGTGTGTGTGTGTGTGTGTGTGTGTGTGTGTGTGTGTTTTGTGTGTGTGAGTAGGAGGGGGGAAGGGGGGGGGGCAAGACAATCGGACAGTGCCACTCGAGAGAATGACCAAAGACCCACTTGTCACACCCTGACAAAAGTATGGCATTTGTGCTTAAAAATCGGCATTTTTTTGCTCCATGCAAGTACAACGTACATAATTAGCACGTACGGCATACTTCCACTACACGCAGAAAACACATTGTTTTCTACGCACGGCGCAATGTAATCAAGTTGGACATGGTACGACAGCTCCACTTGTTGGGTAGGCTCATAGTGTATTGACCGAGACTTTAGCAAGACCGGTGGAGCCAGAGGTCGTGCCGGAAAATTCTAACCCTGAAAAACATGTCCAAGTGTCAGCCCGCCGAAGGTGTATTGCGTCTACAACCATAAGTGAACTCGAAATGTGCCCCTCCCAGCAATTTTCCAACTTATAATGCCATCCGGATCCTCAAAATCAGTCGCGATATTATACCAAACAACAACACAGCGTATGTCATTTCCAAAATCACTCGCCCCGACTCGACGGTAGTAGACTCCCCCAACAAAGCATTGCAGCAGTCCACACCCATTTCAAAACCGAACTCGCCCGCGCGACCCCGCCCGAACTCCCCCTCCCCCCATGGGAAAACCCTTCCAACCCATACCCTTTCGAACTCGCCCCCCGAGGCGGCCCCACAGCCACCCTCGCCGCTACATATGACTACCCGCGACACCTTCGATAATACAATCCATTCACTCGGCACATGCAAAGCCCCCGGCCCCAACAGCGTCCCCAACGAAATTATAAAACTCCTTCCCACCGCCTCCCACTCCGTCCTGGACTCCCTACTCGCCCACAATTCGTACACACCCCCTACATGATGCCGCACCACCACCTGCCTACTACATCATAAGGTGACCCATCCTTCCGCGATAACTACCGCCCGATACCCCTCAAGAACAATCTCCTAAAACTGTGGACAGCCCTCATCAAAGACGCAGGCTCCAAATACGCAGAGACCTACGGCATCCTGAGCGACTAGCAAAACGGCTTTCGCCTCCTTCTCCGCATACTCGACGACTTCGCATACATCATCATGATGATGGAGTACGCTAAAATCTACAATAAAGACATCGACGGCATGTACGCGGACCAAAGACGCCTCCAACGCACCCGAACACTGCAGCATGTTCAAGTACATGCCCACCTCTTTCGTCGACACGTGCATACAACTCTACGGAGTCTCCATCACGGACTACAACACCCTATACGGCCCCACCCCCTCTACCAACATTAACCGCGACACCATGATCAACCTCTTCCTTGAACCCTTCCTCCGCTGGCTCACGGTCGGCAGCCGGGGCTACCGTCTAGGCGCTCTCACAACAAACGCCAATCCCGACGAACCTACAGTGACGTAAACATGACACACCTTCACCGATGACCTCAGCCTAGCCACGGACCCCCCCACCGATTCGATAATGGAGAGAGACTTATTTGGAGAGCGTGTGTTTGTCAATGGGAGTTGGATGAGCAGGTTGGCCGTCACTTTCAGAGTTGTCGGCGTACAACTCTAAAATCTACGATGCTTTTGTTTTCTTCCTAAGTGGACTAAGTTCAACGAGCTCACTCAACACTGGAAACTCTACCAAGAATTCCGAGCAAGGTCACAATTATTTACTCGCCAGTCGCTGGACAATCCGACCCGGAAGGAGGTGGTTGCTCTAGCTCCTTGGCATGTTCTTCTTTGGTTAGTTGACGCTGATTGTGCCTTTTACGATCAAGCACCGACTGCAACTCATGATGAACCGAAAGATCCATGTACCTCATGAAGATTCATGACGACGTGTACCTCATGACGACACGAAAGATTCCATCGCTGCTCTACAACAATTTTCCCCGAAAGCTACCGCCTTATTACCGGACGTCATGCAAACTCGGCCCTTAATTCAAGCTGAGCTGATTGTGGGAACTCCTAATGGTGGACAGCTCATTTCTGGATTAGTCGAGTGCGCTGCGACTCTTGACTTCGTGTCAAAAGACTTCGCAAGACGCTTTGCTTAAAATACCGGTAAGTCTTCGACCGAAACTCCCGTTGAACTTGCTAATTGTCAACGTGTGACATCTCCGATTGTCTGCGACGTCACGTTTTAGATGGCCCGTCACGGCTTTCAACGGATTTTTTACGTCTTACGGGATTTACGCGCTTCTGATATGGTGATGGGTTTACCATGGCTTAACGACGAGCATGCCTCTTTGCAATTTGGCACTGTGCGTGTTTTTACACTAATGGACGGCACATCGGTAGCAACTCAGATTGAGGAGCGACGTCCTGAGTGTCTAGTGATGTCGTATGCTAAGATTCAGAAACTCGTGCGCAAGACGCGCCGCGGCAGAGGACGTAACGCCGAATTTTAGGTGATTGGAATTTCGCCAAAAACAGAGGAGCCGACCGAATTTCACATTGGAGAGGAGCTTACCGTAGAACAACGTGACAACTTTCGGTCGTTACTCTACGATGACGTCCCCGAGTTACTGCATCCCGTGAATTCGCCGCATGTAAGCCGACAATGGGATCAATCCATTGAAACTACTAGCCCGATGAAACGTCAGCATCTTAACAGGTTATCACTTGCAGAGCGCGCTGAGCTTAACCGAAAGCTCAAAGACGCGATGGAAGCTACCTTGATTCTACCCAACCACAGCGAGATCGGCTCGACCTTTTTTTTGTACGGAAAGTTGATGACTCGCTGCGACTGTGCAGTGACTACCGTGGGGTTAATGGAGTCACGCAAAAGGATGCCTACCCACTTCCGCGTGTGGACGACACACTAGATGAGCTTTAGGACGTGGGTTTTTGCACGCACCTCGACCTCGCGTTTGGTTTCTTGCAAGTTCGAGTACGTGATGAAGACGTCCACAAGACTGCGTTTCAGACCCTTGATGGCTTGATGGTATGGGTCGCCATGCCTTTCGGCTTGTGCAATGCGCTAGCTACGTTCCAATGGATGATGAATGGCATTTTGCGCGGCTTTTTACATTAGTCCGTTACGGTCTACCTCGACGACGTCTGTGTTTACAACCGCCCGCCGGACGAACACATGGAACACCTGCGTCTTGCTCTCCACCGTTTCAAAGAGGAGGGCTTGAAGTTACGCCTTAAGAAGTGCTTCTTCGGCCTACAAGAGATGGAGTACCTTGGCTACACGGTCTTAGCTGGTAGAATTACCGTTTCAACAAATCAAGTCTAGGCCGTTGCACACTTGTCGGTGCCTACGACGCAAGAAGAAGTTCGCAGTTTCGTGCAATTTTGCAATGTCTACGCCACATTTATTCATCACTTTAGCAACCTTACGGCTCCATTGAAGTCCCAACCACGTAAGGTTGCGCTGACGCTTGCATGTTTGGAAGCCTTTGAGACTCTCAAGTTAAAGCTCATTTACGCGCCGTGTCTGATCCTTCCGGAGGTCGGCTCAGACGCGACGTTCACCGTGACTATATATGCTTCGTCAGTGGAGATTGCAGCATTCTTGTTGCAAGACCAAGGAGGAGGACTTCAACCATTCTCTTGTTGGGCGCGTAAGCTGAATCCAACTAAGCGCGGTAACACCTACTCCACGTACGATTTAGAAGCTTTGGTTGTATTGCAGGTGCGCTACCTTGAAGGTCGCTTTAAGTTCCTTGTCGTAACAAACCACGACACACTGCGACATTTGCTCGGGCAGTTGCTAAACAAGCGGCAAGCACGTTACCTCCGGGACTTCCAATCGTTTGTGGGCTCGATGACACTTGCTTACCGCAAGGGAGCTATGAGCGAAGCTTATCCGTTAAGTCGGCGTCCGGACTTCGTACCTCATGCCACAGTTCCATTTTTGGGGGATGGCGAGGGTCCGTTAGATCAAGGATTACGACGGAAGTAGAAGACGCGCATTTTAACTTACTGAAAATTAACGCGTTGCAGATGATCCTTGAGTTCGCTGATCTCATTCGCGAGGGGTACTCCCAAGACTCGTTTTATGGGAACGAGGGTGAGTGGACGAAGAACAGCCGGAAAATAGCCATAGCTGGGTATATTTGGCGTATCAATCGCCTTTGTATCCCGCGGAAGTCTGAGCTCTGACTGAGATTACTCGTAGAGCTGCACGACAGCTCGTCGGTTGGTCACACATGAGTTGCTAGCACTCTTGCTAAAGCGCTCGACAGATTATGGTGGAAGCGAATTCGCCAAGATGTGAAATATTTGTGTGAGCGCTGCGTCGTATGTCGACGAGCAAAGATTCAACCACATATGGCTGCGACTCTTTACCCATTGCCTCTTCAACCAAGACCGTGGCACACAGTTGGTCTTGACTACTTGACACATTTGCATGTGAGCAATGGCTTTGACAATGTCCCGATTTTGGTCGACCATCTAACTCGAATGCCCCATTTTCTACCATACACAGAGAGCGTAAGAGCAAAGGAAGCTTCTAAATTGTTTTCAAAGGGAGTCTACAGATAACACGGACTGCCTCGAGTGCTAATCAGTAATCGCGATCTAAAATTCGTCAGTGGCTTTTGGGAGACACTTTATTGGCGACGACTCGGCACGCGTCTGAACATGTCTTCTAGTCGACACCCGGAGACGGGTGGCCTAACGGAGCGCGTCAAGAACACGTTTCAGCGGCTTCTTCGTTGCCTTTGTTGCTACGACAGATCGAACTGGACATACTTATTGCCTCTAGTGGAATTTGCATACATCGCTTCTCGAGCGCTACTCGGAATTGAGCACTCTTCCTTTGAGGCTAATTTGGGGTTATATCCTGAGGAGCCCCCTGATCTACTGTTCAACATGCGACCTTCAATTCCGGTTTCGCTAGACGCGTCAGAGCATTTAAGATTGTTACACGAAGTACACGCTTTGGTACGTTCGGTGCACAAAGACGATATGGAGACTCGTTCACAACCGTTGACAACTACACATTTCGTCAGAGGAAACAAGGTGTTAGTTGTTACGACAAGTATCTTTTTACGTGGGCAGCCAAACATGAAGCTAAGAGACCGATAGCTTGGACCTTTTACAATGGAGGGGCAGATTTACAAACACTGCTACCGATTGAAACTTCTTGCGATAGTACGCTTACACCTTGTGTTTCATGTGAACAACCTACGACCATGCTCTACCGATTCGCTACGACTAGATGTTCCAATGATTGTTCCCGGAGGCGGTGATGAGGAGTCCGACGTCTCTCACATCTCTATTGTGTGCATCAAGTCGTTACATAGACGACGACGAAAATATTTGCTCTTCATGACGCACTTCAGTGATGACGCCATTCCACATGTCTCGCACCGACTGAATGAGCTACATCGAACCACGGCATTATAAGAATTCTTGGAGACGCCCCAATGGTACAAGTTTGCCAAGACCCATGCGTATATCGACTTCATGCACGCTCACCCAACGTGCATTCTTGAGTCCCATTAACTACTTCAATAAAGGAGGCTAGACCACGGAGGTCTGCCTCGCGGTGGCCTCAACATCTGTCAAGGGAGGGTCGTACGAGTGAGACGAGTATAGTCTTGAAACAGTACATTGCATGGCATAGTATATCTACTCGTTACTTATTCCAATTCATGCTTTTCCATCGGAAGGACGAACAACGTGGGTACGTCGCTACTGCAAATTTGCGAGGGTTATGATGCGTGCTGTACTACCAGTATCCCCGGTACGTACAAGTACGCACACTAAGTCTAACTAGACAGGTGACGCGCCAAGCGAGATGCATAAGGAGATTTCCTAGACTAGACGAGCCGCGATGCTTGTCTGTTGATGACGGTTGGAAAGCCCTAGCACCTAGCCCTAGCACCGAGGACCAAGCGAGAGCAAGTGCAAGCTAGCTATGCGAAAGTTATTTAAGCCTGGTGTTGTAGAGGGAGGTGACATAACCTCTTAACGATTCCTTTGTTCAATTACAATATATTGTTAAACATTAAACATTCAAACATTTGCTCATCTCTCCCTCCACTTGCACTTCCACCTACTACAGAGAAAACACTGACAAACAGAATAGAACGGAAGTATGTCAGAAGTTAGCTTTCACAAGGCCAACTGCCGCATTAGTATTACCGTTAATAACAACGCGTCGCACCTCCGAGACAACTAACTCGTACTAGGAATGGGGCGCAACCAACCACTTGATGACTTCCCAACGGTCACCTCTCACTACCTCTAGCTTGATGAGCCAACAGCACTGGCCAGTGGCCTGGCATTCTCTGCTTCTGCGCTCAGCCAATTTAGGCTTCCCGCGATCCTACCTATCCATCATCCCTATATATTATTATTATCATGCGCTAGTCTTCCCCAAGGCCTTGCCCGAGGTGGTCTTTAGGCCAAAGTGTAAGAAATTATATTATTTGGCAAAACTTTCCCTAGGGTATCTTTTGCTCAGCAAAGCTCGGCACAGCAGGACTGTAAACACAAATAACGGCGGCACGGTCCCTCGATATCTCATCCTTTTCCGTGAACTCCGTGCGTGAACTATCCGTCGGTGTACTCAAACTCAGACTCATTCTTGATGAGAACACTGCGGCTGCCGATTCTGTTCCTATGCCAGTCCGGTGTCGTTTCGTATCCTCGTTGCTGATTGTTACCTGGAGTACAGCCGACCGCCGACCCTCCCAGCGCGCGACTATACTGCCTTCGTGCCAACGTTTTACTTAAGTAGCGATAGGCGTAGCGGCAAGCAGCCACCAACTGCAGCAAGTATACGACTCATTGTACTTCGATCTTTCAAGAAGCTTCCCGAGTAGCGGAGGTTCAACTGGAAGCGCCCAGCTGCTACTTCCCAGCCGTTCGTCCTCGAACTACACCGCCGTCTATCGTGGCGCCGACACGCCTACTCTGACTCACTCCTACTTATTCTGATTTTTGTGGCACTTATCTGAACCAAATAAGGAAAAGTACTGGTGTTCTGCCTTTCCTCCGGGTCGTGAGAGAAGTTCACAGGTACAGGCATCGATCAACGCGCGTGTATCCCGTGTGGAAGGTCTGTGGTTCATTCAAGTGCGACTCAACGAAATCCAAACACCTGCTGCCTGAATTGGCTCGAATATTAATTCGTGTCTTTTTCGTTGCTGGCAGGCATTCTGTTGTGTTGGGGTTCGTTCGCGCTGTCGCTTAAACAGGTTCCGTGCTTTACCAGCATTGCTTCATCTCTCTCTTTTTTAGAGGGGAGAGCCTGGATACTGTGTCCTGGGGTCGTATAGACCTCCAGCAGCGGGCGCAGCCAGATCATAGTAGGGAGGAAGTTGCTGGTGTACGAGCACACCCTCTGCCGGAAGAAACAGGACAGATAGATGGGGGACGCTGGCAATGCACAGAGGATCTGCAGGGGTACAGTCAAAAGTAATACGGGAAGGCGTTGCTTTCGCCCAGCCACGTATGGCGACTACTGTGGTTATCACACAGGTCAGGCACCCATCAGCGACGAAAGTCAAGCAGCCATCCACCCAAGCAACCCCCCGACTGTGTGCAAGGCGATCACGGTAGCCACAGGGAAGCCGTGCACACACCCAGCCAAACAAAACGGATACTGCGGAACTCATAGAAATCAGGCGGCTGCAATATCAAGTGATGAAGCCACCGCCCGCTTGCCACTCGCCAGGGGCACACCGACATACGGCAATAGCGGCGGTGCTGGTACTTCAACTAGAGTCGCATCTCAACGTTCGTCAATATCTTTTGAAAACACGGCCGGTGCTGGAGTAGCAGATGCCAACCCACCACTACCAACGCCATTGAGCGACGGGTTCTTGCCTCCTATTAGTGGGGTGAACAGATCGTCCCTCAATCAACCCAACGCCGCCTCGAGGGGCTCAACTGAAATATTAAGAGAGCTGTGGAGGAAAAAATGGGCGAAGAACGATGACTTGAGGCGGGATTGCAAAGAGTTTCTGAAGAGGAGCGAGTTCAGGTCTCCGTACCGGAAAACAAACGCCGCCGGCGGCGAGCTGGGCATCTGTGACATGGGTCTTCTCGTCCTGAAACGTCGAACCGTCGCCGGCCTAGGGAAGCTAAGCGCCGACAACCTGCCAACAAGTATCCGCTCTAACGTGGAGCTGCAGGCTTGTGTTACCACCCTCAAGAAAACGAAATTACCTGAGCTAAAGGTCGTGGCCCGGGCCCTGCAACTCCATAGCGGAGACAATGTAGGGAAGGACGAACTGTTACGGGTGATCATCAAGGGTATCGGTGAGCGTGCCCACAAACTACCGCGCGTGCGTATTTCAGAAGAAGCAGAGGCTTTTCGGCAGCGCCTCTTTGAGGAGGTGTGCTTGGCGGACGGCGCAGAACCTAGCGGCTTGGCGAACCTATTAACACCGGGTCGATTTGCGGCCACAGTCAAGGAGTTTCTGGAATGGGCGAAGTGTGACACGGTGATTCTGACGAGGGAGTCCCTACCGCTGATGAAGAGCCGGAAGAAGTGGCTGGAAGACGTTATGAAAAAAGGGACCGGTGTCGGAGAACAGGCAGAGGGGGCGAGGACGAATACAGGAGAGGCAGTGAAGGCGGTGCTGGAACAAGTGGGTTCGGCAATCGACGGGTACTCCGACTGCCCTTCTCGCTATGACGCTTTGATGGTCGATCACCACACCGGTGAGGAAGTATGCTTCGTCTGTTGATTATATGGCTCTACTCTATTCAAAACCCGCTGCTCTTTTTATATATATATTGTTTTTTGACTCAAAAGTGGACACAGATTCTGGACACAGGGTTTCAATGTTTATACAGCATACCCACAAGTAGTACATCCAATAATTTGCTTAACGCGTATTGATACATGGAATTCACCCACCCCAAAGCTCATCTATACCACCCATCACAGAGTTTTTGATCCAGCGACTGCATTTCTTTAATTCCGCTATTGTATTTCAATCCGCTATTCTATTTGTAGGTACCATACCATCGAATCCATCCAAACACTTGTCAGTCACCCACCTAGTCATATGAGCGCTATTCACCCAATTTTCGAGTCAGTATCACTCATCGTTCAATATGCACTCCATTCATCATTCGTCTTTGACTTTTATCATCCATCCATCCATCCATCCATCCATCCATCCATCCATCCATCCATCCATCCATTCATCCATCCATCCATCCATCCATCCATCCATCCATCCATCCATCCATCCATCGCTGCCTTACCAAACACGAAATGGTTTGCTTATCAACGGAGAGTCACATGTGCCCTTCATTTGCGTGCGTGCGTGTGTTTCTGGCTGTTTGTGCTTGTGTGTCAGCGTGTGCAACCGTAGAAAACTGCAATTGCTTTCGCTTCTGCTGTATAATATCACCGCCACTCTCGACTGTGACTTGCGTAGAGCATGTGCTGCTCTTCTACAATGCGGAGCCAAACCGCATCGACAACGTCACCACTGCGCGCCCCCAGAACTACTTCAGCGGCGACAAAATATTGAATCTGAGCGTGTTGCGGCCGCCGCAAAAAGAGGCTTTGAAGAAAGTCAAGGATTGGGCTGCTAAGGGCCAGCGAGCCTTCCAGCAAGCTGTGCGGGTATGGTGACTGCCTCCTCGTCGCTTCGGCTGTGCTTCCTTCCGCAGCATAAATGTTCCCTACGTTGTGTTTATGCTGTATACATGACAGACAGCCCGGCCTGGTGCATGCCTTTCTGCGGTGTTTAATGTAGGTGCGGAAGCTGCTGATACAACAGCGCCAGTCACTGGTAACGCTCAGGGCAGAGTTTCAGAAGGCTGTAAAGCAGTCCTACCGGCAAGAAAGCCCCCCGCCCAAAATCGCGGTGGACGCCGCCCTGATCAGGCTGAACAAACTGACCCGGAAGCTGAAGAGCTGCTGTTGTACGAACGCCAACGAGCCAGCGATCCTTGTTCTTCCCACGGGGGTCGGCAAAACTGGTGTCGTCACGGGACTACCCTTCATGGTGCCGATGAGCCACTCTGGGTGCGCATCTCAAGGGTCGACAGTCACAAGTTGCTCGCTCGTATTTCATTTCTATGTACCACGTATTTTTGCTTAACGACCAGCGATCACTGACAGACTGTGTGTGTGTGTGTGGGGGGGGGGGGGGGGGGGGGGGGGGGGGTTGGGGGTGTGGGTTTGTGATTACTTGTTTTGACACACAGGCGGGTCTTGGTGGTGGCTCCCAATAAGACCATAAGGGGCCAAACTGGTGGCGCGGAGTCAGCGGGTGAGGGACTAATGAAGGACTTTGCTGACGCTACGGGCAGCTTCTACGTCGAAAAAGGGTTTCTGCCAGCAGGCACTACTCTTCCGAGGGTGAGCACAATGGCGGAAGATCCCACCGCCGAAAAACTGAAGGAATACGACGTGATCGTGACCAACTACCACCGCCTCAAGTCGGGCAAGCTGGATCAGATCCCGCGTGACATGTTCGATCTCATCATTATCGACGAAGGCCATCACCAGGAGGCTCAGAGTAAGGGCACAACGTCCATTCACACACTGTTGTTGTCGGTATCGATGCTGGCAGCACCCGTATGGTTTTAAGGGTGTGGTAGAAACCCTCAGCTACCGTCTCAGCGGCCGAGTATATTCACACTCCACCCGTTAGCATCCAGTTGGTTTATGAAATCCTGTCCCGTCCCTCCCAAATTTGCGCAGCATACAAGCTCATTCGGGAACACTTTGCCGCTTCGTTTGTGGTCGCGCTGACTGCCACCCCTTGGCGCGGGGATGGTCAAGAGCTGGTGGGGGAGACCATATATACCTACTCCATCGCCGAGGCTATCGAGAACGCGTACATCAAGGCGAGTTGGACCGCTCTGCCGGACTCACACCCCCAGATACTTTACCCTCTGTTGTTACCATGCCATCAAACAGTGCTTCCTTTGCATTTCGTACTGCGTTCTGTCAAATGCTTATCCCTGGTCATACGTGCCCCGAAATTCAATGAATCCTTTAGTAATAGCATTCCTGTTACCCTGTTTCTAATATTTGGTATATTTCTCAAGCGGGTTAGCCAAAGCCATGCTGAAATGTGACACTTTGGTTGGCCTGGCTACGTCACTCGCAGGACATCGCGTATTGCCCTGTGCCGGTGAAGAGGTACGACAAGGTGTCCAGTGCGGACGGACGTTGCCTGTCCACGGTGGCGGGGTGGGAGGCCATTTGTCGGGACGGCGAGCTGCAGGCCGTCCAAGAAACGGCTTTGAAGGATCCTGAAGTCCGCTCCAGTACAATCAAGGTGCGACTGATATCGTGACATGTTGCATGCTTACAATATCGTGAAGTGCCACAACGTAATGACGCATGGCCCTTCCATCTGTACTGATGAGGTTTCTTGGAAACATGCCCCGCTCGGAATCCCCTTGATACAAATAATGACTTTTTTGTCACATGCGGCGCGTGCTTCAGACCGCCATTGCGCGCATTCGATGGCTGAGATCCCGCAGTGGTTATCTACATCAGGTGCGTATATCCCGTAACTCAAGGTATACCACCTTTTATTGGTATATCTTATATCACTTCAAAAAAATTGATTGTGAAGTATAATGATACACGACAGGACACACACGCGCGCGCGCGCGCAAACGCACACACAAACACTCATACACACAAATAGACAAGATTTGTTGGTGTGTGCGCGCAAACACACACACATACACACACGTACACATACACATATCAACAGACACAGACATATATACACAGGGATACTCACGCGATACGCACGAACACACACGCACACACACACACACACACACACACACACACACACACACACACACACACACACACACACACAAACACAGAAGTGCCCACCCGGATGTATGCACACACACGCCCACACATGCCCCCCAACACACACACACACACACACACAAAAGACACGCAAGTCTGTCCGCGCGCGCACACACGCACATAAACACATACGCATACACACACACATACACACAACACAAACACACACACACACACACACACACGCACACACACGTAGAGATGCACACGATAAGTAAGTAAGTGCACACACACACACACACACGCACATACGCTCACACACACACACACACTCGTATACACATACAATAACACAGCCGAAGTGGTGTATATATTTTATATTAGATATTCTTGAAAATCTGAGACATTTATTTTCTGTCAATACTAATGTTTCCATTCGATGTCGGTCTCTCTATCAGTCGGCATGATACTATAGTGGGCGTCGGAAGATTTCAGAAATTGTATTTGCCTACCCTGGCCGTTTTTTGCAAACCTCCTGTGGCTGAATACTCCCGATGTCTGGCGTCGTCTTTATTCCCCCGCGTGGACAGGCAATAGTTCAGGCGCATGACGTGGTTGATGCGGTGAAGATTTGCAAGGAATGGATGGCACACCCCGACAATCAGGGCAGCAACAAGCTGAGTATCGACTTTGTGGCCTCTCGGGAGCCATCTGCGGGCAACTGTAAATGGCACAGACCAAACAATGGAGCAAAAGACGTGGGTAGCCTAATGACATTGTAAACCTCACCATAACCCCACCCGGAGAATGGAGGCGGGAACTGGCCTTAAGTCCTATTCATCTCCAGTTTCCGACGACTCACGTTGGCGCTCGGCATTTATGCACCGCGTTGTTGAGTTGCTTTCGCGACGGGACTTGAGTGTGAGGGGCTGACGAAAGTTTGCGGAACATTCTTTATGTGCAGGCGCTGAGGGACGGCAGGCTCGACGTGATTGTGCACGTTTCCATTTTGGGCGAAGGGTTTGATCACCCAAACCTCAGCGTTGCTGTCATATTCTGCTCATTTCGCTGCATGTCACGTTTCAGCCAATTTGTGGGCAGAGCCGTCCGGAGGCTGCCAAATAAAGGCGGAAAACTAAAACCAGAAGAGCAGGTGCGGGGCAGCCCATAAAGATGTGTTGTGCATTGTGCCATGGCATATCATATATGTGATGCGGCTAATGACGAAATGTGCTGAAATTTCACAAATTTCAATTCTATATAGAATTCTATAGAATTCACAAATTCAAATATTCTATGGCGGAGATTTTTTACGCCTGGTGCACCTAATACGGTTTTTTGACCCGAGTAAACTTCATCAGCATTATCAACCAAACCGATGATTTATATTGCAGATACGCACGTGAATACACCGCACTTCCCTAATTCTGAAAAATGGTTCTCTGGTAGCGCGTGTCTTCGCTGAACATGTGCGGGCGTGTCGCGCATTTGGTTGACCATAATCGTCGTGTAGGTGGCGTATGTCATAGCGCATCCTGCGCTTGGGTGCCAGAGGGCGTGGGAGTTGTACTGTTGCGAGCGCCAGGAAGAGAAGGGTGAGCTGAAGGGGAAAGGGTCAGGACAACATATCAAATTGGCAAATCAAGTGTTGGAGACTGGGCTCGAGGGCGGCTCCCGGAAGTTCTTCTTCCGGGGCGGAATGGAATCCGCTGGAACTGCAGCCCAAATTCCTGCGACCCGTAGGCGTCACGTGGGTAGCGCCGCGAATGACGCCCACCTGCTAAATGCAGCTTCCACGTCACGGTCCGCTGTGAGCACCGCGAGCAGGGCCGCGAAGAAAGTGCCCGGCCAAGCGTCCCGGGCCAGTTACCGCCGCATGGACGACTTTGTTTCACCTGGTGCTGTCGCTGCCCAAGGTCGACATCGGAAGTATTAGCTAAGCAAAGGTAAGTGTAACTCCAAGCAACTGTGGAGAACGTTGTAGTTTCGGCCCTGCAAAAAAATTATTGTAGCGTTAGCCTTGTGCCAGTCTCGCGGTTTAGACGAGTGGTAAGGTCAGTGCCACCTGGCGTTATTGCTTTCTTTGCCTCCGGCACATCTTTGGAATTGACACATTGATGTGTTTATATGTAACAAATGATTAATTTCTTACTCGTTGTGCTTGGCGACGCTATCCAAAAATACCGAGTTTGATACATGTTACCGCGTGCAATAAAAAAAAACATGCCACAGCACACACGAGCATATAAATCATATCAACGACGCGAGAGCTGAGCTAGGTGGGGCGGGCGCGGACATGGCCTGTGATATAGAAATTAGAAAAAGATGAAAACATGTGCCGGCGTGCTGGTCTCCGTCTCTCGGCCCTCGTTGAATCTACCGTATAGACTACACACTGGGCACGCCTTATGTGCACCGCCTTCCCTACTCTTGACACACTTTCAATTGACATATTAAACGTTGTCCACAACATGTTCACCGCAGTACCGTGTTCCAGAGCCCTCCCAAGCCGGCAGTTTGACCTTATTTGTGATGTGAAGTTTGACCGGGAACCCTATTTCTGTGAGCTCCTCATCGGGACTAATAAATACAACCTCTATGTGGAGTATGCTAACAAGCAAGCTGCTAGCGAAAATGTAGAAACCATTGAATATGCATAATATTAGGCCAAAATGACATTGGTATGTATCATTGCATGAACGTCGCTCTTATGAGGATGCGCAACCCCCCCCCCCCCTCCCCGTTCCTGCGCTTGAGGAATCGGGAAAAAGAAATTGAAAACGAAGGTGTTTTACAACTACAATATCGGCAAAATGGACCGACTGGTATCTAACGGCCATCATCAAACACTTGTTTTCCATCTAAGACAGTTTGGAGTGACGATTGGGCCGGGTGCTTTTCGACAAGGTACACCTATCGACACACTTATCTGCAGCGTGTGCCGATGATCCTCGGGGGTTAAACAATTGCATGCAACCGCAGCAGTTGCCACGGTTCCCCCGCCTTAGCAATAGCAATAGAACAATTGCAATCAAGAAAATGAAAACCTGAAAATGAATCCACCAGTAAAGAATATGCAAAATAAAAGCCGCTGCATGGATGGAGCTCTGATTCTTCCAAACTTAAAACATAAAACATTATCAAGGAAAATAGAAGTTTCAGCACCAGCATGCAGGCTCCTCTATCACCGTAACGGTTATGCACAGTCTACACAATACCCCAAGGCTGCCATGGTCCTCATCATTAGGAACACATGGCATCATCTCCACCAATAAGTCCAACAATTCGTGAAAAATGGCGTATTAGTGCAGCCAATCATCCATGACAGATTTCATGCAGTCACCCACCTATCCGCTCTATAAATTCACCCATCCACACTCTCATGCACCCATCATCCCAACATAGTCAATTACTCAGTCCATCCGTTTACCCAACCCGCTATCTAATCTAACTATTCGCGACTCGTCCGTCTGTTCACCCATCATCTGGCGATTCTACATCACCCATCTTTTGATTTCCTATCAATTCATTCATTCGATGAAACCTTGCACCCATCCGTGTATAGACATGTGGATGTGTATAGCAGTGCGTGTGTTCGTGTGTGTGTGTGTGTGTGTGTGTGGAGGGGGGGGGCGTGTGAGCGTGTGTGTGTGCGTGCGTGTGTGTGTGTGTGTGTGTGCGTGTGTGTGTGTGTGTGTGTGTGTGTGCCTGTGTGTGTGTGTGCGTGTGTGTGTGTGTGTGTGTGTGTGTGTGTGTGTGTGTGTGTGTGTGTGTGTGTGTGTGTGTGTGTGTGTGTGTGTGTGTGTGTGTGTGTGTGTGTGTGTGTGTGTGTGTGTGTGTGTGTGTGTGTGTGTAAGGTGTTTCCGCGGTAACCTTTTCCGCGGCTGAGCATGTTTGCGCTTTACCCGTTTACTTTTTTGCGGTATATGATAAAAATTGGAAATTGGAAATTGTTTACAACATGTGCCGGCAAACTGGACCGACTGCTGTCTCTCGGGCCTCTCTACCAAGCCATTCAGGACTTATAAGCGAGTTTAGCCCGGGTCTCTTCGACCAGGTACACCTATCGACACACCTAGCTTCACTGTGTGTCGACGTTCCTCGGGAGTTAAAAAACTGTAAGCAACCGCAGTAATTGCCACAGTCCCCCCGCCTAAGCAGTAACAGCGTCATAATTTTGTAATCAAGAAAAACAGATCTAAAAATAAATCCACTTGTCGAGAAATGCAAAACTAAACTGCTGCTCGACCTTCACGATGCTCGGCCCGCTCCCACCGAACCGGGGTGCCGACCGGCCGAGGCCGGTCGGCGTTCGGGAGGGACGACGGGCCAGCCTAATCTAGCTCCCGCGTGACTTCGGTCTTGCCGAAGATAGGAGGGGAAAGGCTGGCAAAAAACCCCTCCTCGCGCGGTCGCTCGTCGATCCCGCCGCCCCATCCCGTAAGCCCCGCCAAGGTCGCCGCCGCATCCGCCGACGCGACGGTCCTCCTTGTCGAGGTCCCCCGTCACCTCCAGGGCAGGTGGGGGGGACCGAGACACATAGACATAGAAAAAAATGGGCGCTCCTGCCTCCGCAACTAAATTTTCCCCGCTCATTTCCCCGGTTCTTTCGCTGTCTGGTACCCGGGTACCTGTCAGGTAGTCCGGCCTGCGTCCGTACCCTCCCCCCCCTCTGATGCGCGTCCACCTAGCAGACTTTGTTGAAACAGGGGCCTCCGCGCTCACCCGGGCCCCCCCGCAAGGGTCTCGTCTATCCGGTAGTGGGTATCGAGGAGGGGGGGGGGGGGGGGGGGGGGGGGGGGGGGGGTCACGTCGCCGTAGCCGGATCCGTCGGGCCGCGGGTGCACGGAAATTAGTCAAAACCCTCCGTGCCGGGTTTTCCGGCGGCGCCGACCCGGAGGGTCGTCGTCGCCAGATCTTGTCGCTCCGTCCTTCGCGACAGGCCTCCTTGCCGCCCAAGCCTACTCCTCCCCCCTCGGGAGATGTATCCTGTCGGCGTGGCGGCTCGCTAGTGAGCGCCCTACCCTGGTGCTGCTCCCCAACTAGCTCGACGCCGGGTACGGACATTATTTTAATTTTCCAAAAAAGCCCTCCGTACACGGCTTTCCGGCGGCGGCTGATCCTGAGGATCTCCGCCGCCTCACATAGCCGCTCCTCCGCATGCGACCGGCCACCGGCCTGTTCCAGGTCTTGCTTCCCCCCCTGAGAAGTGTCGACCGGCACATGGCTGGTCGGCGGCTAGCGAGCGCCCTTTCCTGGCGCTACTTCCCGGCTGGCCACCACCAGCTCCAACACCCACCCCCCACCGCAGATCCGGCCGTACCCTCCTCGCAATCAAACGCTTCTGAAGTATATGTCCCACCCCCTCGAGGTAGGACTGTCCTTAGTAGTATCTGTACGCGAAAAAACATATCGGACGGGCCGAGCGGGAGATCTTGGCGCCGGTATCGCACAGAAATTATTTTATTCAAAAGCCCTATGTACATGGCTTTCCTGACAGCTGCTGATCCCGCGGATCGAGCTGTCGGCCCTCTTAGCCCCCTACCGTGCCAGGCCTGGCACGGCTACGGGGTTTCCAGCGCCCACCACGGGGAGGTGAGGGGATGCCGACGGGCCTGCGAGCGCACCCCCCTCCGGGGCCGCCGCCGCTGCGCCGCCGGCGGGCGCCCGGTATATGATAATATTTAAGGGTTCCGGACGTCCTAGAGGTTGTCCGAGCCTTGTCTATCCCAGAATTTTCCATATAACTTCCTCTATTCCAGCTTCCCTTTTAAATTTTGTGCAGCATACAAGCTCATTCGGGAACACTTTGTCGCTTCGTTTGTGGTCGCGTTGACTGCCAACCCTTGGCGCGGGGATCGTCAAGAGCTGGTGGGGAAGACCAGATATTCCTACCCTATCGCCAAGACTATCAAGAATGGGTACATCTTGGCAAGTTGGACTGCTTTGTCGGCCTTACACCCCCACTCTAGTATCTCCACCTTCTGATGTTACCAATTTACGACGCATTCACACAAATGTCATCATGCGTTCCATCCAAATGTCCTATACGATATAAAACAATTTGAAAAATCAATGAATGCATTACAATGAATAGTAACTACCTGATATACGGTTTAGTTTGTAACACCGAGTTCCTTGTGTACTAAGGTTTCAAAATGTTTCAACGAAAGCATTGCTCAAATTTTTAACTATGATACGACACATGGATACGTCACCCGCAGGACATGGCGTATTGCCCCGTGCCGGTGGAAAGTTACGATAAAATGTCAAGTGTAGACGGAAGTTGGGTGTCCACGTTGGCGGGATGGGAGGTCATTTGTGAAGACGGCGAGCTACATGCCGTCCACAACCATGCCCCGAAGGACCTTGAAGTCCGCTCAAGTACAATCAGGGTGCGTTTGATACCTCGCACTTTTGCATGCACTTGTTCGAAAAAGTTTGACTTTTAATGTTGTATCTCGGCAGCACCATAGCCCGTCCAAATGAACAGAGGTTTCTCATAAACTTTGTCCGCATGAAGTCGTCTTCCTAGTTGCATTCACTTGGGTGCCAAATGCGGCTCGAGCTTTAGACCGCCATTGCACGCATTCGTCGGCTCAAAGCCCTCAGTGGTAATCGACGCCCTCCAAGGCAGCAGGTGCGCACATCTCTACCCTGCTAAAATTGAATGTTTATTAACGTGTGTTGATATCTATTTTCATACTTATGTGTCGCTAGTATTAAATAACCATTTGAACTACATTATTTATTTGAACCACGTTATCCTTTGTGCCATCCGCCGCCGGAGCATGCGCATGTGCGGCTGAGCTTGGCTCGGGAGCCCGCGAGCACGGAACTTGGTAGCGGTGAGCGTGACGCTTGTCCGTCAATTCGTGTTTATTTTTGTCTCGGCGCTCTCTTCTATGCTGTGGCCTCGCGCGGTACCCATTCATAAAGTTTTGTTTTTTATTGTCCGCGGTCACTCGCCGTCACCGCCTCCGGTACGTTTATTTGTACCATCGCCCGCGCAATCCTCCCGAGATCTTTTATTCGTCGCTCGACCCGCGGCCGGGTACAACTACCCGCACCGTCCCTATTCTCGGTATCCTTGAGAGTGTTGGCCGCTACTATTACCACAGTAACATTCGCCCGCGTGTGGTCATCCCCTTTTGAGGCTCAACGCCTCGGCGCTCGTCATCGCTATCCTTGTACGCGTAGTACGACTTCAGTACTTCTCTAATCACTCCGCCAACTTCATTCTAATCACTACTCGTACTCGGAGCCCGGTATTCGCAAGGTCATTTTTAATTGCTTGGCGCACCACTACATGTACGGCGTTGTATGACAGAGTTTCCATTCGACTCTTTTGGCGACTGGTACACGGGTACCAACTTGCTTTTTCCCTTATTCGTGAGCGTCTCTATCGCGAGCTTCAAATCTCCCCACTACAAACAACGCGAGGCTAGAGGCGTGAAGGACCGGCATGGAGAAGCTCACCACGTCGGCGACGAATCTTCACTCTAGGGCACGCCACAACACCACCTCGGGCGACTTCCGATGTAGCTCAAGCCACATAACCCCCCCTATCCGACCCCCGCGTGCTCTACTTATTCCAAGACGCAGCACACGTGCCACCCCAAATGGCCACCGCGGCGACCCGGCCGCGACATAGTCATCGGCGACCTCCACAGCGCCACCTTTAAACCGGTCGCCCGGGGGTGGCGCCGGGTCGTTCCCTATGGCCCCCACCCCGGGTGACCTTTCCACATCATCACCTAATGATCAAGCGCCTTCCCATGCCTTACGACCTGACAATACTCCGTCTCGGGTTTAACCCCCCTCTCATAATGCGCTCCCCCGCTCCTTTGAGGTGCGTTGGTTGCTCCGTGTCGTTCCCAACCTTTCAAGCGTTGTGCGTCCATCTAAATTCCCCGGGACAACGTGTACTTTCGCACCCGAAAATTCCCCAGTTGTGGATGCCGATTGCCACCTTCTCACGCTGTGCACTTTTGGCGGACAATACTTTGGGAGCGGTGGCCTTGGTAGACACCAAATTCTTTTCTTCGCCGCAATATTACGCCCTCCCAACCGCCGGCATGTGGTGCTTCGCTTCCGCGCGGTCGGCCGTCTCCGGTACACCCCCAGTCCTTGTCCCCCGCCGTCCAATGGCGCTTTGGCCATGGGATCACTGGTGTGGAGACCTCCAAAGCCTTCTTCGAGTCCTACCTCGTTTCCTTCCGATTTAGTACGTCCTCGAACGGCGTCCCCCCTTCGGTGGTACGCCTCGTCAAGCCGGTCTTGGAGGAGTTTGTCGGTTGCGTTTTATCTTTCCGTGGTATGGCCAACCAAGGGGCTTCCGCGGAAGCGGCTTGGGTGGCGTTGCTTTTATTTCCGCATTTAGGTTTGCGCCCTATGGATGATTTAACTTTTGCGGGGCACCTGCCTTCAACCCGGTCGTTGATAACCGCCACAACCGCTTAACCCATTGAGCGTAAGGAGATCTCGATACATTGCTTTCCGCCGCTCGCGCTCACGTATCCCTTACCAATGGGCGGGCACCGCCACCTACCTCCCTTTCGAGGGCCGGTACCGACCCTATTTTTCCTTCGCAGCGCTTTCATAATGGCGTCTCGGCCAATGTAGCCAATCGGGCAGCTAGTCTAGCTGCGGTTGGGGAGTACCGTCGTGGTATGGAAGCCCTTAACTCCAACCCCATTGCAAGTGATCGTGGAGTGCACGAGAAATTATCACGATTGCACCCACAAGACGATGACGACCTCGCGGACGTGTTGTCGGATCTCCTCTTCCTCTCAGGTATCAAACTCCATGGTTCGGAATAAGTTGATATTATGGAGGTCTTTGCTAGATGCCCTCGAAAGTCTAGTCCTCATGTCGATGGTTCGAGGCGTGAATCTCTTCGCGCGTTGAGTTCCATGTGCACTCTCACCGGCTTGGCCGAAGCCATCGTGAATGCAGATGCTCCACCATGCGTTGCCTAATTCCTCGCCCCCGCCACACTTATCCTGCTAGACAAGCTTCATGCCGAAAAACAATGCGCACAAGAGCAAAAACTTCGCGACCAAAAGGGGACGTTGCGCCCGATTGGAATTGGCTCCGTTTTAGTTCGTTTCGCGAATCGCGGGCTTTTCACCGTAATTGGTGACGAAGTGTCTCAATGGTTTCCGGGTCGGTACCAATTTGGGGTCGGCATCCGCGGGGGGGGGGGGGGGCGGGGGGGGGGGGGGGGGGGGGGGGGGGGTTGAGATTGTGCAATTCATGGTTCGAGCCGCGCTTGACGCCTCACCGGACTGGGCGGACATGCAAGGCAACACATCCATCGCGTTCAACGAGTCCTTGTGGCGCCCCTTGTTTGAGGAATTGTTTGCAAATCCCGCGCTTCGACCGTTGCTCCAAGTCGATAACATGTTGTATGGCCGTCCATTTACCTTGTACGTTTACGACTCGTCAAATGCTCGCGGCCCGGCTATGCGTATCCCAAGTACCTGTGGAGTCCATCCAGGTTGCGTTCTCGGGCCATGTTCTTCGCAATACTTGCCTACCGGGTATACGGACAGTTCGCTACGATTGCCCCGATCGAATCCGTTGTCTGCGGGTTTTTTACGATGGTCACTTCATGCGACCCCTTGCGTCTCTCGTGGCTATTGGCGACGCTATGCCGAAGGCGTATGCTAGCGTCGGCCTCACAATCACTATCCGCAAAAACTGTTTGTAATCTCCTTTGGATGTCGGTGATGCTTTCGATGATTGACCCGACGGCCACATCATGCGGGGAGTAAATGTCTCCACGGAAGGGACGAAAGTATTAGGGTGGGCAATGGGTACATCCGTTTTTTCCCGAGATGTGTTTGAAACGGCCTTAAGAAAGATCGAACATCTAAGGGATCTAGCGGCTCACCGGCACTTTCACACTGCGCTTCGTATCCATCAACATTGCAACCGCCGCTTCGGACACTTCACCCGTACGGTCCCACGCGGTCTTGGCACGGGCGAGGGCTACGGTGACACCGTCGTGGCCTTCCTCGAGCGCGCTGACAATGCCACCCTAGATGTGCTGGCGGCTGAGATATTAGGCCTTCCCGCACCTAGCCTACCCCGCAACACTCGCTCCGATATGTCTCTTCCCATACGTTTCGGAGTCATGGGGGTGGGGGACTTGGTTGCCTTGGCGGATGCGGCCCATGTTGGGGCGGCCGGCTTGGCAGTGGGCTCTCCTATCCGTTTCCTTACAGCGCAAGATGCTCGCGTGCGCGAGGATTCCCACGACGAAGTTCCGATGGAGCCGACGATTTATGGACGGTTAGCGACTGCTATGACCACAACGGTGTCCCGAAGGCATGGTATACCGGACGGAGACGACGGCGATAACGAACCTATGTGGTCGATAGAAGTCACTTCGTCGTAGGCGCGCTCAAATGCCGCGTGGGGTTCTCACTCTCTCGCTGAGTCCAAACCCTTGATAACCACAGCTTTAGCGATGCTTCTTCCGCAACGTGCAACGGTGGCTCGCGAAGGAAGCGTAGCCGAAATCCGATCAAACAACGGGCAGATTGCTCGGTCCCTTGATGACATGCCCTCTTTCGTACCCCTTTCTGCGTTTGCCACGGACATATGTCCAAAGCTACAATCCGACATATGTTAGCGCATCAACTTGCTTTGCTTCGTGAAGCTCGCTGCCACATTTTCTAACCGTGCTCGGCCGGAATCTAGGCGTTTGGTATCTCGTCTCGGCCACGGTGCCCTTGCGTTTTTGGCTTCAGACCCGCCTACTTTGGGTCGCCTTGGCGAGCTCCGTGACAAGTTCCCTGAGCACTACGACGCTGTTTTCCGCGCTGCGTTCTGTCGCATCTTTGCCTTAGCCTTATTCCGCATCCTTTCAACTGTAAGCTCCCCCACTGCTTGTGTTTCTTGCCATAGCTCGGTTCTAGTTATTCGGGGTGTGTTCGCGTCGGCGCGGGTGTTGACATGTCGGATGATGCGTGAGACATTGCTTTTGCTGACCATTTGGCTCGATGCGGCGGAGATACTTTGGTCCGCACCGCTCACTCTTGGTCATCCCTTGCGAAAATCGTCACCGAGGTTCGGTACGCACTCGGGGTTGGCGTCGAGGTTCTCTCGGATCCCACGATGTTGGTTCAACTCCCCAACGGCAACGACGGCCTCCCCGCGGATGTGGCCATATGGGTGTCTTGTACTATCACGGCATCCGAGGCTGAAAACTGCCCTTGATGCCGTGGTTTCCCATTTGTTCGGCGTTTCTAGCCCCCCGTCTCCCGAAGTCGCCCTACGCCGTGCTGAGGAGACCAAGTTTGAGACGAACTCGGAGGGGGTGAGGAGTCAGTCGCCCCGACATCCGCTTCATTCCATTTGCAGTAACGGAAATTGGTACTCTCGGCGGCCACGCCACGGCTTTCTTCACGGAGTTGGCCAAGCAGGCAGCCGCCTCTTTAGGGATGCATGTGGGCAATTTGTCGGCCCCATGGCGTGGAAATGCCTCTCTCGCCGCTCATGTCGCTCGCGCGGGCAACGTTTGTCCGCCGCCACAGACGGTGTGGAGGCCGCTTCTTCCTCGGCTGCGATGCCTTCTCCTATCACAGCGCTCTTCACCCCCGCCATGGGCCGCAAGCCCCCCCGTGCTTCCTCGAGCGGCGCGTGAGGCGCCGCTTGTCCCCTTCACGTGTTGCATTCTTGGCGTTCCCTAGGAGTTTCCTTAGTCTAATCTGCTAGGTTTGAGCACAATGTAGTGCTTCGTTTTGTCGTACTTTGTAATCCGTGAACCTATTGTCACTTTTGTCCTTTTGTTTCCCTTCCCATTTTTCCTGCCCGTCCTCATGTTATTCTTCTTGTAATCTTATTCTATTGATATCTCTTTTATCACTTCAAACTTGTCCAATTTGAAAGTGTCCGATTTAGGTTGTTACACGGGGCACACACACACACACACACACACACACACACACACACACACACACACACACACACACACACACACACACACACACACACACACTTTGCACGCACACGAATAAACGCACTCACTTACACGCACTCACAAACACACACGTACGTGCGCTCGTGCAAAAAGCGTACATGCACACACGCGCCCACATACTCGTATTATTTCACACACTCACGCGCGCGCGCATACACACACACACACATACTCGCACACACATACACACACACACGCACATACACTCACACACACACATACACACACGACACACACGACACACACACACACACACACACACACACACACACACACACGACACGGACGTACGCACACAGTAAGCTCTCCCTCTCTCTGAGACACACACACACACACACATACATACACACACACACGCATACACATAAATACACACACACAAACACACATACAAACACACACACACACACACACACACACACACACACACACACACACACACACACACACACACACACACACACACACACACACACACACACACACACACACGGGTATAGATTCGCAAGAGTACTCGAGTTGGAACGAGGATTCCCACCAATGTATTTTTGCTACCAAATTTCCTATTCGATTTTGGTCTCTAGCCGTCGGAGGATTTCCGATGTTGGTTGAGTTTAGGATTTCTGCTTTCAATTTGGAAACATACTTGGGCTGGACACTCTTGACTTAGCGTTTAATTGCAATCGTGTGGACAGGCCATAGTTCATGCGCTTGATGTGGACGATGCCGTGACAATTTGAAAGGAATGGATGGCACACTCTAACAACCAGGGCCGTGACAAGCTGAGCATTGACTTTGTGGCCTCCCGGGACCCATAGTCAGGCGATTATTGTTGGCACATATTAAATGTCGGAGGAAAAAGATTGAGTAATCTGCCTACATTTCAATATTCGCCATAGCTCCATGTCAGAGTCCCGTGCATGGGATTGCACGAATCGCTTTGTGTCCGGTTCGTCGACTCCCTCCCATCTGCGCTCGGGAGTTGGCATGCTGGGCGAAGGGTTTGATCACCCGAACCTCAACGTTACTGTCATATTCTGCTCATTTCGGAGCATGTCACGTTTCAGCCAATTTGTGGGCAGAGCCGTCCGGCGGCTGCCAAATAACGGCGGGCAAGTAAACCCACATGAGCAGGTGCGGGGCAACCCAATTAAAATCATGTCGTGCATTGTGCGGCGCCATATCGTGATCTTAATGACAAGTGACGAAATAAACATACGTGTAATGTCATGGTTCGGATTTTCTATGTGACGGTACATGTGTTAACTAATACGCGCCACATATGTTCTATCTATCCTTGGCAGTCGCCAGTGTATATGCAATGCTTTCCGTGTATCCGCTCTTATGTGGTTCGCAGCCTTCGCCGTGCCCCGTATGCCGCCCACTGTTATAATTGGGAAAGGATAGTTACACTGAGGTCGTGCCGGCCCCACAAGGGGGCCGGCTGTAGTGACTAGAAAAGTGGGAAGAGAGAGATCAACAAATGCGGCCGGCGAAGGCACCGCCCGCCACTAATAGGGAATAGAGTACCGCTAATAGCATAACAGTAAGTATTAGGATGACAAACAGCTACCTTGTACATAAGCACTAGGCAACGGAATTCTAGTGCTAACAGACCCTTCTGCCGTTTTCTTGTGTGCGCCGCGAATTTCAGCAACGCGTGTCGACGGTCTTTCTCCCGGGTCTTACATGTTAACGGATGGTGGTTAACGGCGGTTGTTCGGGTGCGGTTGCGTGCTTTCCCCCCTCGCCCTACCCGTGGCTAGGAGGACAGGTGTTCTTGCGTGTGTTGGGCTTGGAGCGCAGTGACGTCAGGTGGATGTCCAACAAATACCGATATTTGATAAATGCTATGCTTTAATGTGATCGTTAATAGCAACGGAGGCGTCGCACTGCATAATACGCCCCATGTGTTTTGTGTTCTGATTGATACTCATTAGCGCTATCAACAAAACCGTTTCATGTTGCAGATACTCACGTCTAAGCATTGCCATTGGGAAGAAGGGTGTCTTTTCGTGCTAGCGCGTATCAGCCATTGTCTTCGCTTAATCGCTGACCATTTGCGGGCGTGTCGTGGTGGGTTGATAATCGTCGCGTAGGTGGCGTATGTCATAGCGCATCCTGCGGTTGGGTGCCAGAGGGCGTGGGAGTTGTACTGTTGCGAGCGCCAGGAAGAGAAGGGTGAGCTGAAGGGGAAAGGGCATGTGGAAAATATCAAACTGGCAAATCAAGTGTTGGAGGCGGGGCTCGAGGGCGGCTCCCGGACGTTCTTCTTCCGCGGCGGAATGGAATCCGCTGGAACTGCAGCCTCGCTTGCCCCTCGTCAGCCTCGTCCATCCCAGACTCCTGCGACCACGACGTCTCACGTGGGTAGTACTGCGAATGACACCCACCTCCTAAATACAGTTTTCACGTCGCGGTCTGCCGCAAGCGGACATGCCGCGGCCGCGACGACAACACCCAGTCGCCAAGAATCCCGGCCAAGTAACCGCCGCATGGACCACTTCGTTTCAGCCGGGCTTGGTCCTGTCATTGCTCGAGGAAGCCGCCGTAAGTTGTAGCCATGGCCATTAGTCATGTCCACTACAAAAGATATTGGAGACCGTGGACACTTCGACCCCGTTGGAATCCAAATATTTAGGCAACGGAAGAGATGTGCCAATTTTGAAGTTGAGAAGGGTACTAGCAAGAAAGTAGTTGTGTTGCGCGAAATTCGTTCACTGGGGCGGCACATCTCTTAAAGTGAAGCTGGATGGAAAGTGAAACCCAACATTTATATGGAATTGATTTATTTATCAAGTACTTGATCTGGGCGGGGCACATTGCCGGGAATGCTGATAACACACATTGGTGTGCATCGAAATCAATACAGACTTGGATTATACACGCACAGCTGCGAACATAAAGGCATATACCAACGAGAGGTATGGTGGGTGGGCTGTGCGCGGACATGGCAATAATAGGCCAGAGTTGATGGTCAATTCACTTGACGCCTCCATTGCCTTTTATGTGTTGATGGGAAACGCTATTCGATACTCGCGCATGTCCTGCACTCTGCAGTGCACTAGCAAGTCTACAGCATAACTAAAGTATATATCGTCTGTCGTATGTCATGGCATGTAGAAAAGGGCAGTGCTTACATGATTGCGCTATGTAGTCACCCATTGCCACGTGCCGTTCACGATGGCAAGACAGCAGAAGCAGTGATCCAATGATACGCCAGTAAAAGGACAGGCACCGCCGTCGCATAAAACAGGTGCATTATCGCTATGCGCTGCTGCAGAACTTGCAGCGCAGCTTTTGTGCGGCCGACACTCTGACCACCGACGCGGTGCGTCTTCGCAATGCACTCCACTGCACGGTCGTCCACGTCCCAATGATTGAGAGCGAAGTGAAGCCGTGCCAGGTTCGTGGCCCCGTCCTCCGCCTCTGCGTCGTATGTCTTGTCTTTCCCATGTGTTACATCCACCGACTCATTCGATCTGTCGGAGGCTGCATTGCTGTTTAAAAGAGCCTCCAAGATTTCGGTTTCCTCGCCCTCCTCTGCCTCTCCGTCCTCCTCCATGAGATATGACTCCACCCTCGGCACAATTTGCTCCTCTACCTCATCAGGAGCTAGGCGGTGCATGAGCCCATTCGCCAGCGCAATCTGAAATGTCTTCAGCGCGAAAAATGGGGACCCGCCTACGGGAAACGACACGTTCCCGGCTGACGACGGTGCTCTGCGCACTCCCGACACGAGACCGCCATGATTTTGCACACTACTGACGTCCTTCCCAAGCATTGTGACATTGAAGTAACTGCCATCCGCTACACCTTGTTCGATGGTCGGCGTCGCGTAGGCGGCGTCAGCATCGCCGCCTGGCGTTAAGGGAGACTCGACGAGGTACTCACTGAAAGCGCTTCGTCTGCACGCGCTGCTGCTTGCGTCCAACCTGTGTGGGAATCAGTGATGCGAGTCAGGCACGTGATACTAAGAAAGGGGTGAAGTTAAAATCGACTTACTTGACAACGGATTATTGGGAACAAACATCGACAGCAATACATGGCTGTGGATGGGATAAATTCACAGCACCTCTCAGGCACAAATCGCCTTAGAATGTACATATTGGGGTCCCGGGAGACTTTCCGTATCGATTGCAATTGCTACCAATCTCGGCAAAAACTCTTTTGCGATGTGACGCGGGCGATTTAATGCTCTGATTACCCGCCCCCGTTTCCCAATCCTTGCTCTCGATGTCTTCGCGATTTCTATCCTACAAGCACTATATGTTGCTAAAACATGCTGTGTGTGTGTGTGTGTGTGTGTGTGTGTGTGTGTGTGTGTGTGTGTGTGTGTGTGTGTGTGTATGTGTGTGTGTGTATGTGTGTGTGTGTGTGTGTGTGCGTAGTGCGTGTGTGTATTAATAGAAAACCCGGGAACAATAGGACAAGCTGCTGGGTTCGAACTGTGTCACGTGCAACTTTCCATGGACAAACGGCGCCGAAAGTCAAAGTAGCTGTTCTAGCTAATGCAACACGTCACCCAATGCCTTGGTGGTGGTCCAAGTTTATGCATTACATCAGCAACAAATTTTAGTCGCATGCAAATAATAAAGTATTCTCTATAGCGAGCCACTGAGGAATTTAGACTTCAAAAAAATTATTGAAACACAAACGCACGAGTAGACTGAAATGCCGTGAATGTGCATGGCGCGTGTGGAACGCCACCTTAATGTCGCGTCCATAGCAACGATCACGGAAACTCAACTCAGTTTGGATTTCGGTTGCTTTGTTAGAGTTTCTTTATTGTTCTTATATTGACATAAGTAAATGCCAATTTGGCATTCTACCAATACTATACGTGGCTTTATTCTCAAATCTACATATCTAAAAACATGCTACAAACGAACACCGTTCCCCTTCATCCCTCTCTATTGTCGATTTAAACTACGAGTCGGTGCCTTCGCGTCCTATTTGGCTATTGGATATACTTTGGCAATGCAAAAAAGCGACTCGCGGAGACTACGTATCGCAAATGCGAATTGGTTTTCGTGCTCCTCGTTCACAATCCCAAATGTATCGAGAGCTGCCATTCATTTTCCTCCTCCCCGTCGGTGTATGAGTGCTGCTACCCAAAACCAAAAAATTACTTACAAATGAACACGGCGTTGTAAAATGTAGAAACGTCAAATGAAGAGCGCTGAGAAAATACTACAACTACTTTGGCTAGGCATACCTCAGCCAGAGCTCCGTGCCAGCCATGTAGCCCCCCCCTGCCAGCATCAAGGTGCATGCTCCCACCAATGCCAAGCAACCCTTTGTCCATAGGTTAGCGGGTTTGCCCGCCGCGGTCATCTTGGCCTCTGCGCGGCATTTGTTGGTCACGGGCATCATCTCGATCTCGGGACTCCCGGGCCGCGCCGTGGGCGGGCCCACGGCAGCCGCGACAGCCGCCGCGACAAGGAGCCACACCTGCTTGCGACAACGGTGACGAGACAATAACCATGTAGTGAAATATACCCATTCAGATATATTATGTAAGCAATTCAACTCTTGACAAATTTGCATGAGATCGTCGAGCACATCATCTCATTGACGTGGCGAGAATATATAGCCTTACTTACATTTTTGAATATAATTCTGTGACAAGTGGGACCAAATAATTCTTCCGCAAGAATAAAAAAAAACAGCAGAGATGACAAGCAAAAAAGAAGAAACGGAGAGAAACCCTAATTTAAGCCCGAGGAATAATAACATATACCGCGGAACGACCTGTATTATTTTTGTGATTTGAACCTTTTGAACCTTATGAACCGCTGACTCGGATGAAAACGTACTGTGCGAAGCGTTCATCGTAGCCGGTAATGGACGGCTCTAAGAGTACATCGCTGTATCGCACGGCCACAATAGCGTGTTGCCAGCTATTCCTGTAACAACCTCTGCGGATGAGCGGGTGGTGGCACCTCCCGCCCACCCGCATCCCTCCCCCAATGCGCGCTCCCAACAGGCCAGCCGTGCCATCGGGCGCCCATATGTACCGTCTTAGCCCCTACCATCTGGATGCTAGCGATCGAGGCAAGTAGGATTTCGAGGGCGCGGCCGTCTTGTCGGTCGCGCCATGGCTATATAGCGACGACCTAAACCTTTGCGATCCGAACAAGGAGGATGCCGACCCTACACCGCGCACCACACTATAGGAGCCTTCGTAGCCTCCCGCCCCCACGGCGGGAGGCCGACCAGGTCGCGTTACGTCGAGCGTCGGTTGCGATGGTGCAGTTGTTATCGACTCTTGGACCTATCGACAAGTTGTAGTCGTCCACCGCGGTAGGGCGTACAGGTCAAATATCATAATAACAATTGCCCGTATTAAGCGGTATAGGTAACGACTGTTAGCATCCCGTGCTTTTTTTCATTGACGACAATTGGTTTCTTGCCGTGCACCCCAAGCATACAACTGATTTTCAGTGGACTTGACTACAACTGAAAATCAATTTGTCATCGTCATTTTTGTGCTTCGCGCAGGATCCCACATAAAAAGACGACGCGACACGACGCGTTGCTTTAAATGCCAACAATAAATCACGGCTGCTGCATGAGTGCATGCTATAGAACACCACAAACAAACGCGCCCGGCGTACCTTCCCGAGAAATACGCTGGCCGCGGCGAACATATCGCTCGGACAGAGCAGCACCTGAGGCGTCACTGCGAACAGAAGAAATCCGACGGATCCCAAAGCCCACCACCTTGCCACGACACAAGACAGGAAATCCATATTCCGCCTACTCAGATTATTCCGTCATCAATTAACGTTTCTTGCGATTTATTTTATTACTTGCAATGTTCAGCATAAGTGCAGAGGAAAGTGTTGAAGATAAGACGGCGGTGGCACTCAAATTATTCATTTGCTGTTTGGGGTAGCCGTCAGCCGCACTTCGGCAGAATATAATTCATCTGACCAATTATTTCGATACGCGGCGACTGCGGATTTCGTCAAGAGCAGTCAAGCACCGACACAGCCGCACCGACCTGGCTTTGGAGGGGTGGCAGATGAGGACGCCGCCGATGAAAACAGCTGCGGAAGCCTCACAGGTCATGAGGAGGTACACGAGCACTGCCCAAGGACTCCAAGCGGACAGGCGGAACCAGCCGCGGAGGTGACCTGCCGCAAATAATAATTACACAAAACATAAATAGTACATATTCGTGGTAATAGCTTTCTTTGAGCTCTATAGATATTATGCCAGGCTGCTCGCCAGCACTTCCGTGCATTTTCTACTTCATATCAGCGCACTGCCCTGAACTTGAGGGTAAAATGACGAGAGTGGTAGCAGCACGTTGGAGGTTCGGCGAGTCGTACCGACAGCTCCAACCAGGGCGCACAGGCCCGTGGACAGGAAAAAGGCAAGGAACCCAGCTCTGACGCCATTATTGTGTCCTCGCCCGCTAGCTGAACTGGTTGTTGTGTACGGTGCAGAATCTCGACGGCTAGCGCATATCACTAGTAGCCAAACTACGGCTGAAAGGCACTCAGTCGCAAGAAGCAAGTCGCTGCTCCACCGCAGGACGGTGGTTACTGTTGCCGAGGGAAGGCCATCACCGCCGGCGGGGTCGTAGTAAATACTCGTAGTGTTGAGTTCACTGGCAAGAAAAGCTCTAACCCCACCCTTGAGGAAAGTGCTCATTTCATCGGCCACACCGGACATTATGATACTCTAGTAACGCGGAATATCTTTCTTTCAATTTTCAGCAGGACCGGGATTCGGGATGTTTGCGGTAAAGTGATTCCGACCACCGACATAATTCGTCAGAGTCTATATTATTGCAACTCCTGATGCGGCATCACCCAAGCGTATAGCCTGACTAGACTCTTGATCGAATGGCCTGCTACGAAAAACTTAGGGCTAGGCAAGACGCATTCGCATGCATCAACTATGGATGTACAGTCCAATTGGCCGAGCGCTGGGAACGCGAGTGGGCGCAGTCCCGAGGGCGACGGTGCGGCCATCCGACGCTTCATCCACTCATCAAATGATAGTAATCGCCCGCGCAATATGAGCCCTTGTTGCAGCAGCAATACCCTTATTACCTGCTACGTGTACATAGGAGTCGATCTACGGGATTTGGTACCTGTAAAAAATGATTACAAGGAGAAGAGTTTCAGCACGGACAGGGAAAAAGGAGGGGAAAACAAAAGGGTAAAAGTGACAAGAGGATCACGGAATCCAAAGCAAGGCAAAAGGAAGCACTACATTGTGCACAAACTTAGCAGATCAAACTAAGGAAACACGCGCCGCTCGAGGAAGCACGGGGACGCTTGCAGCCCATGGCGCGGTTAAAGAGCGCCGTGGCATGAGAAGGCATCCAAACGGAGGAAGAGGCTGTCTCCGCACCGTCTGCGGCGGCGGAGAAACCACGCACGACGTTGTCCGCGTGAGCAACATGGACGGCGAGAGATACCTTTCGGCGCCAAGAGGCCAACAACTTGCCTACATGCATCCCTTTAGAGGCGATTGCTTGCTTGGCAAGCTCCGTCGAGAAAGCCGTGGCGTGGCCGCCGAGAGTACAAAATCCCGTGATTGCAAAGGGAATGAAGCGGATGTCGGGGCGACTCCTCACTCCCACCGAGTACTTCTCGAACTTGAACTTCTCAGCACGGCGTAGGGCGACTTCGGGAGACGGGGGCTATAAACGCCGTATTGTACATGCACCTACATTGGTATTTAAAAAAACGCTTTGCTTGAATCACGCATTGTCTCTAATCCAAATTGGTTCTTCATTCATGGCAAATCAAAATTGGGGTCGTATCGTGGCGAGGTCTTGCAAGAGGGTCGCGTGGGGAGGTGTTATTCCATGCCTCCCTCCAGCGCGAGCTTAGAAGGCAAGGAATCTCCGGGACTCCCATTCCCTAATGTTAATGGGATAGATGTTCTGAAATGTTGAGGTAGACTGAGTGTGCTTGATAGACAATGTCGTTTGAATAAATGGGGTTGTTTATCGAGATGAACCCTCCCGTTGTGGGACTTCATGATCCTCCTCTCAACATTATTGACCAAATATGGCACTAATGAAGCCGCATTCAAATTAAGGTGACCTTGATAGCGCGCGAAGTCGTAGAATACATGTGCATATATGTTTAATCAACACAGTCACAGCTAATCTTAGCTCCCATTCCACTCGAAGGTAATGATACTAACAACATGCCAAGTCGAGTATACACGAGAACTTGTTATGTATGTATGGAAATGCATTTCGGGAGGATTTCCGGGAATTTGAGTGATTCTGTTGAATTATTGGCCCTCGCCAGTTTCTCACGTCGTCCGTATTTTTGCTTGTAGTCCAATGCACGCCTTTTTAGAAGACGGCCACACCAAGCGAGGCCGCGGCTATCGAGCGCATCGATTGATGAGCCATTGCTATGATGTCGCCATGAAGCGTCCTTTGTGGTTGGAGTCGCGTTGAGTTTGCGGTATTTGTGATTAAACATTTCATGATAACATGACAACGATACATGTATGGTGTGTCGTTCTTGGCCCATCATGCCTCGCAATACGTGACTTAGCATGTTGAGATTCTCGGTCGTGCTTCGCTTATCAAACCAAGTTGCATTCATGATGCTCGCCAATGATAGGGCGTACACAACATGAATATCATTATTATGTACGAAGTCAAAGCATGGAATCACTACCTCGTTGGTCTATCAGTGTCCATCCAAGCGCAAACCATTATCATTGTAAAATGCCCTGCAAGTGCCGATGAATTTTGAGGTTCAGGGCTACAATGATAAACCCAAACTCGGAACCAAATTCTCACCGAGACATGCTCCTTAATAAAGAAGCCAACGGGCTTAAGCTGCTATGCTTTGAACTACGCTTGCTGTGCAAGTGTGCCAATCATCAACAATGCGCACGGTTCAATGCTGGTGAGAGGGCCTAGCTAGCCACACGCATACCTATACATAGTCAAATTTCTGGAAATCTTGGCTTGCATGTGGGACAATGTTGTAGACCATCATGCTTGAACCTCGAAGGAACAACTCATTTTTATTGCACATGGTGCTTATTCTAGCACCGCAGGTAAACAGTCATCGAATCAACCATAGCGCATGCAACTTTGACACCGCAGAGCACTGACAGGGGCCAGCGTCGCGACTGCCCCCCAACACAGGTCGGGGATGAAGGAAGTGCACGACGCGCGTTGAGATAAATATTGTCATTACATAGGGAAACCTGCAACAGTCCATTTTCACAGCAGGGGCGACCCTAATTATATGAACTTATGACGGAACAGCGTGTCATTGCTCAATGGGAAGGGGGAGGGGGGGGGAATGAGGGTTTTTTTTCTTTTTTTACTTTAGGAATGAGGGGGGATTAAGGGTAGCCGTATGACAAAGAGCGAGTATCACTGCCTTTGAGTTCTTGTCCCTCTTCATTTATGGTTTTCTTCCTTAGGCTTGAAGAAGAGAGGGGGCTGGATGTGACTGGACCGTGGGGCGCGCCATCAGTCGGCTACAGGGCAGCCATGGGCGATGCTGGTGACGCCAACCTCGGGCGTGAATATGGGGTTCTTCTCAAAGTACGCAAACAAACCGATGTAGGTGAGCCAGAGGCCAATGAAAACAGCACTGGATCCGTAGTTTGCCACTTTGTTTGTGCCACCAAGCTCCGCGCCCAAAAAGAAACGCCGTGCCATCTGCAACACCACAAAATACACAACGGATTAGGCAATTTCCTACGTTGCTTGAAAGATAAGGGTATGCGACTGTCAAAACGCTGTCGCGGCTACAAAGGCGCTAAGGGACATAATAGATATGACAGTGAGGAGTAGGGTTGGGTAAGAAGGGAGATGGAAGGAGTGATGCGGAAAGCAGGTGGCGTAGAAAAATCATGCAAGGGGGTGGGACGGAGGGAACCAAAAATACAGTGCAAGTAAAGAGAGAACGAATTGAGAGTTAGGAGGGAAATAGATTAACATTTAAGATAGCTGAGCTGACGAGTGGTGTGGACGGCGGAAAGGTAGGCGAGGGTGAGGAGAGGGAAGGGCGACAGAGAACAATACAAGCGGAAGAGTGTGGAGAGGATATGGAGAGGCGATGTGGAAAGAAAGGAGTGGACGGGTGGCTGCGCTCACCAGACCAGCCAGGCAAATGGTGGCGCAGACGCTGAAGATGATGACGCCCTCCACAAAGCCGATGGAGGAGGCGGGGAAGGGGATGCTGCACTTGACCTGCCAGTAGACGGCGGCGATGGTCCAGGGGAGCCCGATTCCGAGGAAGACGTTGACCGCGTTGGAGCCGGTGATGTTACCCAGCGCTGCATCCGCGGTCTCCTCCTGCTGAGCCGCAACCTGTGCACGACACAACCGATTCCCCAAATCAGCATCGCTTCAGAGCACGCGCAAGACTTCGTAAAATCTCGGGGACGCGAAACACGTAAAGTTAAAACACCACCTAATATGAAAGAACAACTCAGAACAGGCGAACATAAATCTAAAATGGTAAACGTATATGGAAATTTGGGTACATCTCGCAACAAAATCAGTCAGACACTTTCAGCCGCGGGAGAAGGCGATGAAACGTGACTGCGCAATCACACTGACGTCCATGAGAAAGCTCAACAGGAGCGAAATCACTCTGCTCAATCATTTCGCGTTGTGGTAGCCAAGACCGTGAAAAAAGAGCGTGCAAGTCATGCGAGGGTTTCATAGTGAAAAGGGGCGCACCTTGGAAGCAAAGGTGTCCGGGAGCGACGTCCCGAGGGCCACAAATGTGATGGCGGTGAGAGACTTGCTCACTCCGGCGGTGCAGCCAAACAGGCCGGCGATCTCGCCCACCACGGCGGTCAGCGCGCCGATGAAGATCAGGCAGACCACGAAGGAGAGCCAGCCGCCGTAAAGGTGGGGCGGGGGGATGAGCGCGAACAAAACCTGCAAGTCCGCAGAGCACACTCAACGCAATGCCACAAACAAGACGCCCAAACAAACACAACGAAAGCAAGGTAACACATAACAAACATGGAAGGAAACAATGACGCGCAACTTTTCTAAAATCAGGGCATATGATAGTTCAAGAACAGGTAACGCACAACTCAGTGGTGCTCTGCGCGTCTTCGTGCGACTGGTAGTTCAATTGATTAGAGATATGACGAGCAGTGCAGGAGGGCAGTGCTGATGCTGTTGCATGTTTCCCTGTCCCACGGGCTGAGACCTTTGGAGGTTTTCCACTACTGCATTGCCTTGTCATATATTTTATAAACAAGAGGCATAACAAAATTTGTATCCAAGTAAAGGAGGTACGGGTACCCGTATATGTAATATAGGTCGGCGTTTATCGCAGTGGAAAATTATTTGCAAAAGCAACGTTACCCCAGTTTACGGCTGATAAAATTTAATTACTTGCGACAAAAAAGTACGGGTGCAAATGCTTGAGAATGCAAATTATTCGCTCCTGTATCAAATTTACGGTGATAAAACACCCATAAGCGAATATTATGATGGCTACTCATAATCCACTTCCTATCCATCCATTTGATTAACGAAATCAGCAGCATTTAGGACCGCCAGCGAAATATCATCGAGGTTTTCAGCATCATCTCACCGATGAGCGGCTCTAATACAGTCAGAGATTTCAGAATCGCGGGATAATCGCGAAATCGTATATCGACCGCAATAAAATTAAAGCCACACAGCTATATCCCCAGCGCGGATGTCATGCATCTCATATCATTAGTAGTCTGTTACTATATAATACGGTAAACCATACATACATACCATCCAGTATCTGAACAAGTAAAAAGGTCTTTCGGGGGCCGCGCACCTTCCAAAAGATGGTGAGAAAGTGCATGACGCAGTCCAGTGAGGTGAGGTCGCCGTCTGCTTCGCCGCCGGGCGTGATAGCCTCGCGAAGCTGCTTGGAGTAGGCGGCCCCGAGGACGCCTTTGGTGGACATGGTCTTCATGCGCGTGAGCTGGCGACCGATGGAGGTGGCCATCGCGTCGAGCACCTTGTTCGGCGTGTCCATCGCGAGCAAATTCCTCCCCTCGACGACCTCAATCATAACGCTCCACTTGCTCTCCTCCGCTTGCGACAATAATCTCATCACAACCTTGATACTTCCCGCATCGATGCTTGTGTCCGACGGCAGTACCAGCTTCAGTTGGTGCTCCACCGTGTTGCTCTTGGTGAGCTCGTTCAGGTCGACTTCGGCCTCTCCAAGAAAATCATCCTTCGTCAGCTCATCGCGGTCGTAAACCTGGACAGGCAGCGTCAAAGCGGGTCAACGAAGGGGTCGCCGTAATATCCGATACTTTTGCATGTAACCTTGATCAGAACGGCAAGGTAGTAGCACTGCACTCGCAATAGTAGGGCAACCCTGCACGCGTCTAGGCTTTTCGGAGTAGCGATACGACTATACTATGAAGTCCACATAATGGCGAGCAGGCAACCGCGTGCTCGGGTTTTCAGAAAGGCGACACTGATCAGACTACGTTGCGCCTATTCGGTACCGAAAAAGCTGTCCACCTCACAAACGGTGACAGACACTTCGGCATTCCCTCTCGCAAGTGTTCGTTAACTGTTTACCGCGTGATAAATTCTTACGAAGGACTATGTACCATGCTTAATAAATCACAGCAACAACCTTTTCAGTCTGGTTTTTAACCAAAGTATAAACAAGGGCGACTTCAACGGGAAAGCTGAGACAGCAACAGGTAAAAATGCCTGCATGCTGGAGATTGAACTTTATTCCAACAGAAACAAACTCGATAAATCAAATTGCCTGACTCACAAATAAAACACACACACACACATACAAACACACACACACACACACACACACACACACACACACACACACACACACACACACACACACAAACACACAAACACACACACACACACACACACACACACACACACACACACACACGCAACATTTACGGAGGCATGGATAACGCACCTCAAACTTGGCGGTCATATGTTTCGGGTTGGAGCTGTCAATGTCAAACACAAACTTCTCCTTCCAAATGGGGTTGAGACGCTTCTTCTTCCACGCCGTCTGCTTGCTCTCCCCGTCGATGATGACCCGACAGTAGGGGTCGCTGTACATTCCGTTGGCGGTGAACTCCGGCGGCTGATCCACCACCTCCTGATCCGCCGGCGACAGGTCCTCCCGCGTCGCGCCCTCCATCATCTTGCACGCGTTTCGACGGTACTCGAGGTAGGTGTGGTGCTGCTGGGGCTGGTCCCCTAGCGCGGCCTCCTCCTCAGGGGAGACAACTCCGCCGGAGAGGCAACGGAAGCGCCACTTGATGTCTTGCCCCCACGCCACAAACACCAACAACGGAAACTGAAACAGCGTCATCAGCGCCTCCCAGATGTCCACCTCCCCGGGGGTGTGCACCTGAAGGATGATCAGCAGCCAGATGTACGCCCACACCTACACACAAACCTCAAGTCAGACTCCATTTAAAAAAGCGTGCATGCGCTGTTAGGGTAGATTGAGTTTAATTGGGCATATTAGGCACAGGAGCTGCTGAGGGGTAGGGGGTGTTACCGAGGTGAAGGCAGTGACGGCAAAGACATCCAGGCCCTCGATCTTGCGCACGTCGGGCACGGGCGCCATGACGCAGACGGCGGAGATGATGAGGAGGTTGAAGGAGGCGGAGCCGACGATGGTGGAGGGGCCCAGAGGGTCAGCGGCGCTGTCCAGAGAAAAACCGACGCCGACGACGTTGAGCAGGATCTCTGGGGCGGAGGAGCCGAGCGCCATGAGGGTCAGGTTGGCAACGGTGGGGTTCCAGAAGTCTTCTTCCTCGCCCGCAGCATTCTGAGGCATCGTACCAGACACACTCACCTCAACGCGTGCACTGGTCAGGAAATAGCAAATGCACAAAAAGGTGGGCGAATAAAATATTCAAAAAATGCCAAATAAACGGGGCATGGATGATCCTGGGAAGTGACAGTGGATGGACTGTCTGTCAAGTGTAGAGGCTGAGGTGGGTGGGTAGGATGGGAAGCCTCACCTTGACTTTCTTGCTGGTGATGGTCTCGATGGAGGCCATGAAGACGTCAGAGACGATGGCGATGCCGAGGAAAGAGTAGAGCAGCGCGAAGAGGTAGAGGAAGCCACGGACCCCCCGGTTCCAGGTATTCTCCGCGGGCAGAAGTATATAGCTGCACGTTCGACGGCAACACGACACAAACTCACACATGAGTTCATACATCAGGGCGCTCCCCCGTCTTCCCCCCCTTGTCTTCTATCTGTCCCGTCTGTCGAAGATGAATATAAATTGCCCGACTGAGCGCTCGTCGAGTAAGGCGCGTACCTCGGGCAGTACGCCCAGCCCTCCACTCTTGCCGACGCGGCAGCCTCGCCTTTACTGTAAACTTCTATGAGCCAGCCCGTGCTGGTTTCCTCGACCGCCTGTACACAGGAGAGCGGGCGGGCGGGAATGGCACCTGTTAGGTCAGCCGCGACGTCGAAAATTGTTACGGCGGACATTTCTTCGTTTCCGGTGTACAAGTCCGGCGGATAGACCCGTAGGAAGGACACTCTCCCGGATTCGCCAGACCGTGCAGACCTTGATGACTCTGACCGGTCTAGATAACGGGAGGGGGGCGGGGTGTTTGGCTGCAAAGACACGTAAATCGCGACGTCGGTTGTGTGGCGTTCGTGAAGTGGCATGCCGCCCACATGCACTGTTAAAGTAGAGAACATAGTACAAATAAACTGCAGAACAGGATCCGAGCGGGGGTGCATCAGCGCTGGCAAGCCCGGGGGGCGCTCCGACCCACCGCCCGTCCCTATCAAGTAGACCTCTGGACCACAATAAGAATCCTTCCCCTTAAACTACATAATTGCGGTGCGAGCGTGGACCGCAAGTAGCTCAGGAGTGGCTCGGGCACAGAAGCTACGGGGGGGCAAAAGTCGGTGGGAGAGTTGGTCCGGACAAAAGTGTTCGTACCGAAAAGCAATCCGGGTTCGTGTCCATCGAGTTGGCTTCCACCTTTTCGCACACCAGATCGCGCAACTCTTCGCGATTCAACCTACCATCCACCATAAAAATCTGCAATACCATGCTAAACAACACCACGGCGCCCATGCGCATCCCGAGCCGCGCCAGCTTGGCGCGTAGTTGCCGCGCCCGCGTCCGCTGACGGCCCACCCGAGCCAGAGCTTCGGACGCCATGACACCGCCTACCAAAAGCTTCCTGCAGTGCGCGATGATTAGCTTCGCCTGGAAATTTCCTGGCACGTTTGCTTTATTCCCACTCCGCTGGAGACACCAGGCTCACGGCCACCAAGACAAGCCTCGGGTCGGCTGAAGTTCCAATTTCGGAATGGCGAGGTTGGCTCTGCAGGAAGGAGGGCCCTTCATTCGGCCTCCACGTCGTAGGCGGCGCGTACTGATATCCTAACTTTACGTACCACACCTGTATTTCAGTACATTATGGCCTTGTGCTCGAAGACCTTGCTGCGGCACCCTCCTGAAAATCAATGTGTACATCAGCGGGTCGAGCAGTAAGGATTACCTTACCCTAAGGATTGATTACATGCGATGGACTGGTGGGGCGCGAAATTGATGCAGCAGTGGAAATGTGCTTAATGTGGATATCCTATGAGCAAGAAAAAACCCTAAACGCCAATGGCACAAATGATGAATAACCCTTACGGCTTTCTTCCTTTTGCTTGGTGGCGCCTCCACTGCTTTTTCTTGTAAGAAAATTTTTAATTAATAACCCTTACGGCTGTAATAACTGTAAAAGATAGCTACCTGTTAATTTTAGTTTCTAGCACAGGGCCGTCATGATGGACTACAAAACCTACCCAAAGGTCAGGTCCTTGCCCGCTAATGAGTCCCATACCCAAGCAGGGCATACTTTGTGAGATGCCTAACGTACCCATTTAATGTTGTGCTGCATGCAGTAGTTTTTCCAGCCAGTGTGAGGGCCCTGAAAATTGGCTGTGTAGGGCGGTCGAACGTGACAATTTTTTAATTACTGGCCGCGCGCCCCGCGCAAAATATACTTGTACCTGTACCCGGGCCGCGCCCAGACCTCGCCCATTACGCTAGTTAGGGTGGGCCTCGCTAAGGGCACTCACGGAGACTTCACCCATCAGTGGGGGGCACAGGTCTGCCGGGGGCGATAAGGTAGCGGGGGCGGCCATAGCGGGGTGGATGGCGGCGGGGGCGGCCGTACATGGCGCTTGTTGTGTCTCGGCGGGGACGGCGGGCGCAAGAGTCGCTCGCTCGGCCGCGAATCTAGCTACCGCTTGGTTCACGCTGGCCAACGCGAGGACCCTATCTTTGAGGTCGGCCTTGCTTCCCTTAGCCTCCGGAGCTTCGGGGTCGTCGTGTTGTAGCAGTGCCTTCAAGTCTTTTACTTGAAGGGAATCAACCGTGCCGAGGCCACGGGCGGCGATGGTCTCAAGAACGGTGATGGCGTGGGTAACAGCCTCGACCACCGCCTTGCGCCTTTTTGCGTTTTTGGCCTCCTCTTTTTGTGCCTTATCGCTTGCCTTCCATTTTTTTTCTCTAGGTCTTGGGCGCGTTTCAACGCAATAGACTCTTCGCCAGTAGCGTTGCCTTGGCGTGACCATATATTCTTTGCGGTTACCCGCCCGCTCTTGCCCTCCCCCTCGTCGGCGTTCGGGTGCACGTTGTCGTCGTCCGAAGGGCCCAGGGTTAGCCGCTCGTGTCGTGTCATCTCAAGGGGGCGCTCAGCTCCAGTGAGGAAGTTATGTCTGCGTAAAAATCCACGGTACCATCCCTCCGATGCTTGGCCTTCATCAAAGTTTTGCTCATAGTCTGTCCCCTTTATCAGGTGTGTCGCCCATGCCATCACATCGTCAGGGAAAACGGGGAGCTTTGTGCTGCGGACGCGGCGCACAACGCTGGCGATACGCTCTTCAATCGCGAGTGGGATTAGAGTACCGCCAGTCTTTTGGGGAGTTGGAACAGGTATGCTGGTCTTGATAGATGTTGAGATCAGTGCTCGGCACCATGAGTGACTAATAGTTATCTTGTAATATTTAAATAGCGTTGTTTGAGCTTGAGTCGCCGCAGCACGCACAGATTAGTCGCATTCAACTGCATTTTCTACCACCCGCCTGAGCACACCCTTGACTGCCTCCATGTAATCCTTGTGGTTGTCAGCGCCCTTTGTCCTTTTGTCCTTGTCCTCCGCCACCGCCACGCGGTCTTCCTTTCTCATCCTGCCACATTTTCCTTTCCGTCCAACACCCCGACGGACAGCAGCGGTAGCAGAGATGGGGTTGAGCGGCGGACGTTGTTCAGCAGCCTCGTAGGAAACGCGCCGCCAAATGCCGTTCTTGAGGGAGTTGTTGTAGTATGTCGGGACACTAACTACAGCCTCCTCGGCAGCACGCAAACCGGCCTCCAAATAGCCTACGCCAGGCTCATTCTTCCAGATATGAGCACCACGATCGTATAGTTGTTGGCGATGGGTCTTGTTGAGCCCGGCAAACGGTAAAGGGTGAGTCGTACGTCGTGGTCGGGCGGGGTCGAACAGGTTGCGATCGGCATCGGAAGGGGCGACGGTGGGGTTGGCACGCCTAGACATGGCACAGACACTGCGGTATCGCAGAGCGAGGGTGCACGTGGAGTTAGTTATTACGTTGTTGGTCGAGTTGCGGTACCCGGACAAGTCGATATCGGGAGGACGAGAAGGTGCTGGTCGCGAAAAAGGGAGAAAAAAAAAAAAAAACGCGCTCACCGGATCGGCCTGCGTGTGTCTACCCCGAGTGGCGGAGGCGACGCGTGAAGGGGTGACAGAGCGCACAAATGCATGGCTCAATATCACTAGGGAGTCGGGTTTTCACTCTTGGTGGGCCAAACGGCCGTTGTAGGTGGTCGGGGTCGCTTGTTGGGTGGTGTCGTCGGGTAGTGGGGTCGATCGTGACAGCCGGCGAATAATTTGAATTACAAAGACATTCGGGTGGTTCGATTTTCACTCACCCCCTCGTACCCACGGGTCGGCATGATGACCACCAAGCCGCCCGCCCACCCTCGGCTATGTTACAACCTTGGTTGCTAAGGTGTTAGACCTATGGTTGGCCCTAAGAGCAACCCCATACTGCCCTATCCTTGCCCAACGTGACGGCGGGTGGCTAGTTAGACACGGGTGGATAGAAACTAAAATTAACATGTACACGACTGTTAATTTACACAAATTCCAAGATGCAATCAATTAGTTGGATGATATCATCTCATCTGTTGAAGAAGTCTATCTAACGGTGCCAAACAGCCAGGGGCGCGCTGGGATTCCTGATGGGTCGAATTCTAAAGTTCGTACCATATCTATTGGCCAACAAAATGCACCTCCACGGAGGTATCTTTGTCTACATGCAGATGTATGTGTGTCTATTTCATTCTTTGATTGTTTGTGTGTGTGTGTGTGTGTGTGTGTGTGTGTGTGTGTGTGTGTGTGAGTGTGTGTATATGTGTGTCTGTGGGTGTGGGTGTGTGGATGTGTGTGCGTGTGTGTGTGGGGGGTGTGTGTGTGTGGGGTGGGGGGGGGGGGGGGTGTGTGAGAGAGAGAGAGAGAGAGAGAGAGTGTGTGTGTGTGTGTGTGTGTGTGTGTGTGTGTGTGTGTGTGCGTCTGTGTGTGTCGCTGCGTGCGTATCATTCGCAGCATCACCGGCTCAATTTGTATTGAGAAACCTCGTATAGGTTATGTATAGGTTTATTATCTATCAGGCTCGACGTTGTGGGCTATTTATTAATCACTAGTTCGGGACGACGCCGATGAGGACGAAGCAGGACTTGTGTCTTTTATTATCGACCTTAAGACACTTGGAGATGCTTCGGGCAGCGTTATAACTTTAGCTCGCTTGATTCGTAATTTCCTCCGTGCCATTTATGAGGAAGCTATGGTGCTCTACCTTATACACATCCATAATAACCTCGCGACAGATGTATATAGAGGCGACCCGGTTTGTGGTTGCGATATGTCATTAGCTCTTGCCGCTCGCGCGCAAAAAGTTGCTAAGGCTGCTCGCGGTGGCCCCGGTCACCGTCCTCCTAGACGCGGTAACCGTTTCTCAATGATCCGGGTCGACATAACAATAACACATTTACTCGCGATCAAAACTTTTTTTCTGTTCAACAACACACCCCGGCCGCGGCTCGTTCCGGCGCCGGGCGACTAACAATTAGGGCCGTGCTTTTCTTGCGGCGCTTACAGACACCATATGAAAAACTGCCATAATGTATTTGTTAAACGATGCTAGTGTGGTGCACACTGAGTTCGCATTATTATCCTTGGGCTTCCCCAAGTGTAAGGGCCTTAATCCCATAGCACGCTGTGTGCTTAGTCCTCTTCGGGTTCGCGCTACATGGTGGAGCCATACCGCTCTTACGCGGGGTTCGGAAGAAGCTCCGGCTTATATGACAATGTATCAACCGGTAGGCCTACAACCTAGACCACCCTATGTAATTGATCGCCTCTGAGGCTCCTGGCCCTCGTGCAAGGAAGTTTCGTTTCGTGTGTGCTTAGCATTATGCCTGCGATATACGCGATAGGTATCGCACACATTCATTAACCTATAACTATTGATTAATGTAGGACCACGGTTGGTCGACGCACACGATCGTTAGGGCTCCGACGAGCATGACTCAGCCGATTTGGACCCGTCATAGTACACGCACGACAAAGGTGCTTTCATTGAAGGTAGCTCCCGTTGTAAGGTTGGCACATTAAAAAGTCTCTACCTTTTTGTACCTCCTTGTGCAGCCCTAAGTCTAAGGTATTGTCTTGGATTCGCTTTGGTTTCTGTTGTAAGTAGTACCTTATAGTTATTAGTTGCAGATAGCTACTGTAAGCTATTCTAGATATGATTAGTACATGTCTAGATCGGACATACCGATAACCTGTTTGTACTGGTACAGAGCTGTCGCTAGGCTTCAGCTCCAACACTTCTGTTGTCCCGACACCACGCCTCGGGCTGGTTGTCTCTGTGACTGTCCCTTTGCGTGACTGTGACTGTAACTACGTATGCGTTAGTTACCTTCCGTACTGATCGTGTGTGCACGGTTTAACAGGTTATGGGCCCCCGCCTCACGTCACTCACGCGCGACAACCTGGTTCGGCGAGCTGCGATCGCCACCTCTCCCGAAGAAGGCAAGTTTACATAGATACCTAGTACTTTCATCTTGTAGTCGGCGGTATCGCCAGTATAATCAGCGTTTAAAAAACAAACCCACCCTCCATCCCACCTAAGTCAGCCGCTCGAGGACGCCGGACAGCCACCCACACCGACGCACTCGTCGTGTGTGGACAGGGTGCATACATGTCCAAGCTGGAGACCGGGGGGGGGGGCGCACTATCGGGTGAATATACATATACAGAGTGCACGACATCCTTAGATTACTGTATAAATTAATATATTATCGTAGCGACTCAGCCGCCGCCGTATCGTCCCACCTGCACTGGCCGTGGCCCCGACTTGTGCCCCACACTGGGTGGAGGACACAGAAAAGGTGCTTTGAGACACCCCGGGGCATCAGGCCCAGGGGTCGGCGGGCATCATGCCGTCTCTCTGAAACCACTGTTAGGCACACGTCCGGCTAGCGGTTTTTACCGCTGCCTGTTTTTTCAGCGCTTATTTTTCGCCGTGTGTCGAAATGGCGCCGAAAACTCGCTCAGTCGACAATCCACCCGATTCGCCTCCTGCTTCCTCTGACCTCGGCTCTCCGCAGAGCTATGTCAGTCCCACCCGTGCTACCCTCGCACTCGTCCTGCAGCAAATGGCGCCCATAAACGCCCGCCTTGACGCTCAGTATGCTGCTGCTGCTGCAGCTGCTGCTGGTCCTGTTGCTGCCCATGCGGACCCCTCTTTCGCTGTGCGTCGTCGCGACGCGCAGCTCGACCCCCATCGCGACAACCACTCTCTGAACCTCTTTTCCTCCGATCCCCCAACACACGCATCTCCCTTTCCCGGAACTCGGCTGGACGCGCAGCCGGCCCACGATGCTGCTTTCGCTGCAGCGTCGGTTGGCGACCCCCATGTCGCACTCCGCCGCCACGATGCGCACACCGCCCCACAGCCTCACGGACTGCCCGCGGAACACCTACCACCACCCCCTCCGTACCCTCCTGCAGGGTATGCCCTCCCGGATCCCGGACCTTTTTTCCCGGAGGCACCGCCGCCCCGCGTCCCCGCCTCCCGTGGCCACCCGCACCCGTACGCCCCCCCGCTTTCAATGGCCGGCCACTCTCCTTTCCCCGGCGGCCCACCTTCTCCCTTCCCCGGTGGACCACCGCCTCCCGTTCCTGGCCGGCATTCGCATCCTACACAGCGAGGTGGGCACACCACCCGTGGCGGGCGTCGCCCCACCATTGACCCGGTGGTCATCGGCCGCGCGGCCCACGAGGCCACCGGTTTCGACAAGGACGCCCTCAACCGGTCCATGAAGATGTCGGTCCCTACCATGGGGCCCACCACGGACTTCAAGCAGTGGAAGAGGAACTTCCTTAATTTCCTCTCCATCAAGGCCACTTAACTCATCCCACAGCTTGCCCTCCGCGACTCGGGCGTCATGTTAGACGAACCGGCGCAACACTACGCCTACACCCTGCTCCTTCATGCAGCTAGCGCGAACCCACGCGCCGACCAAGCGATGAAGTGCGTCTCCCCAGCACGTCCTGACTGCGCAGCGGCAGCGTGGGACCTTCTGTGTGAACGTCTCGGCAGTCGGTCCTTTGCTCGCTCATTGTCGCTGCTGGACAACTTGATGGTCAGACAACGCCCCGGACAGTCACTCAGTGACTATGTCCACTACATGCGACAGACGTTCGGCGACTACAACGAGACATGTCATATGGTTGATGGTTCCGCTGCCATTCACCCCCACAACCTCGGTCTCCTCATGCTCCGTGGTATTTCCAGCAACGGCCCACACGGTCAGGCCAAACAGTGCGTCGTCAACGCGTTCGACACAGACTACCTGTTGTCCGTTGATGACGTGATGGCCATCATCCTCCACCTGGCGCACAATATGGACGAGGACGACGCCCCGGCCGCAACAGCTCCCCACACCTCACCGCCTCCCATCTCCGCGTTTGTCGCTGCTGGCCGCGGATCACACAGCGGTCGAGGCCACCCTCCACGTGTCCCTCGCGGTGGTCGCGTCCTGCCCACCAAGTGTTCCGCTTGCGGCAGCCCGGACCACATCTTGTCCTCTTGCAATGCCCCGGATGACGCCCTCTTGCGGTGGACACTCGCGAAGCGCAAAATGATCATTCAGAAGTACGGCACCCCTGTTGGTGGCTCTAACTCTGCGCACGCCGCTGTGCTGAGCGACGTCCCCGCCGATGACTTTGACAGTTTGCCTACCCTCGAGGAGTGCACGGATGATTACGATGACACCGAGGTGAGTGTGCCTTTCAGCTCCGTAGCCTTCTCCTCTTCCCTAACCCCCGGTCGTAACCTCTCACATTACTGGGTTGTCGATTCCGCCTGCTCGATCAACCTCACCGCGTTTAAAGGCGACTTCGTACGATTCACACCCCCCTCCGCTCCCTCGCGCGTTGGCGGGGTTGGTGTTGACGTCAAGGGCAGTGGCTCCGTCCGAATTTCAGTCCGCCTTGACACGGGCGTACTTATTCACCGCACTGTCCATGCGTTGTACACCCCTGACTTGTCCTCTCGCTCTGCTCATCGCATCGGCCGGTTACTTAGTGTCAGCTGGATGCAGACCCACAGCGGTTGTGAGTTCATCTTCCCCTCTAACTCTGACACTGGTTTACTTGTGGTTCCCACAGGAATGGGTGTGCTAGAGCCCTCCGGAAACGGCCTCTACCTCCTCCCCCACCAGCTAGAGCCCCCCCCCCCCCCCCAGTACCTCCACGATGACAATGAATCCTCCCTCCCCTAGTGTTGCCCTTGCTGCCTAGTGCGACCCTATACTGTGGCACCGTCGGTTTGGACACCTAAACATGCAAAGCCTGCGGGCCCGGCACACGCACGGTGTCCCGACTAGCCCTGCGTTAACCAGCTATGTAACCAATGTCTCTTGCGACTCATGCTTGTTACACATGGCCGCAGCTGCACCGCGCAACACCGCTGCATGCGCGAAACCTTCCCGTCCCCTCCTCAACCTCTCCTCTGACCTATGGGGACCGGTCAACGTCCCCTCCCCACATGGCCTCCGCTACTGCTTGCTCGTCATTGACCACCACACCAATTACATGTGGGTGCGGTTCCTCACGTCCAAAGACGATGCGTGCTCGGAGTTGGAAAACATCCTCCTCGACATCAAGCACATGCATGCACGTTACCACTCCCAATCGGGCGCGTTTGCACTGATCATAAAATTTGACTCGGACTCTGTCTTTGAGGCTACAACAACCCGCCAGATGTGCGCACAACTCGGCGTCGGGGTCCAGTTCTCTGCCCCATACGCCCACCACATGCTCGGCAAAGCCGAACGTCCTTGGCGCACTATCTGGGACAATGCGTCAGCGATGCTCCACAGTATGGCCGTTCCCAACTCCATGTGGTCATGCGCTGTCAGCACTGTTGTGTACCTCCGCAACCGCACGTACAGTCGCTCAGTCGGCCCCACTGGTGTCATCCCACTCACCCTCCTCACGTCGTCTGTGCCTAACGCCTCCTAGTTTCGCGTCTTCGGGTGCACCGTCTTCGCCAAAGTGCATGACAAACTGCGTCGAAAACTCAGTGAAAAGGCGTTTCGTGGCGTCATGGTCGGCTACCCCAATGACGCACCCGGGTACCGCGTTTACAACCCGGAAACCCGCCGAATCACCACTTCCGTCCATGTTGTCTTTCAGGAAGACACCCCGGGCTTCGGCGCACAACTCTCCGTCGACTCCACCATCACCAACCCTTCGGATGACGCACCGGCCACCTCACTCCAATCCCACCCCATCGACATACCGTTGCCAGACCCCATGCCCCCTCATGCCGCCCCTCGCCAAGCTCGGCTCCGTTCTCATCCCCTACGCTACGGCGAAATGGTTGCCCACGTGTCCGACTTCCACCCGACCCTCGTGACGGCGTGTTGTGACCCTGAACAGGGCAAAGCCAAAGAGGACTTCTTCGAACACCCTCACGTTCCCAACCTTATCACTGGTCCCCCTCACACACCTGCCGGCACATCGCCTACTGCCGTCGCCCTCCTGTCCGCCCGGGAGTGTGCGGAGCCGAAATCGTACCGAGCTGCCTTGGGCAGCGCCAAGGCCCCCTAGTGGCAAGCCGCTATGCAGCAGGAGTACTCCTCCCTCATGGACAACGGCACTTGGGAACTCGTTGACTTTCCCCCGGGTCGCATGGTAGTTAATAGCATGTGGATCTACAAAGTCAAGTCTGACACCGCCGGTGACGTCTCCCGCTTCAAAGCGCGGTTTGTCGCCAAAGGGTGCACCCAACGCGATGGACTAGATTACACTGAGACGTTCTCTCTTGTCATCCGCATGGCTAGCATGCGTCTCTTCCTGGCCATCGCAGCCGCCCGTGACCTTGAGCTTTGCCAACTTGACATCGACACTGCGTTTCTCTACGCACCCATTAAGGAAGACGTGTACATCCGCCAGCCCCTCGGCTTCAGCGATGGCACGTCCAAAGTGTGTCACCTCAGGCGCTTCCTTTACGGCGTGAAGCAGTCCCCCCGCGAGTTCAACATGCTCCTCCGTGCCGGGCTCGTCGACAATGGGTGGCAACAGTGCGTTTCTTACCCTTGCATCTACATCTTCCGCACCGGCCACGTCTTCGCCATGATCGCGTTGTACGTCGATGACATTCGTGCAGCCTGCAATGATACCGCATGGCTTGCATCGTTCAAGGCCAAGCTCGGAGAACGGTTCAAGATCAAGGACCTCGGCGACCTCTCCCAATTACTCGGCATGCACATCACCCGTGACCGCTCGGCACGCACCGTCTCCTTGGACCAATCCAAGTACTTGCACGACATCCTCGCCAAGTACAACATGACCGACGCTAGACCGTCGTCCCTTCCCATGGACCCTGGCTTCCTCGCCGGCCTCGCGCACATGTCCTCGCCCCATCTCACCGGCGTGGCCAAGGACGTCTACCCAAGCCTCTTGGGCAGTCTCCAGTACGCGGCCGTCTGCACGCGCCCCGATGTCTCCACGGCGTTGAGCATCCTCGGCTCAGCCCAAGCTTCCCCCACGGAAGCCCACCTGCAGGCCATGAAGAAGGTCCTTCGATACCTCCATGGCACCATCGACATGCGCCTGACGTTGGGGGGGGGCACGGACCACAGTCTCCAACTCACTGGCTTTGCCGACGCTGACTGGGCAAACGACAGCAACACCCGCAAGTCCCGTTCGGGCTACCTATTCACACTTGGACGCGGGCCCATCAGTTACAAGTCCAAACAACAAACCTGTGTGGCCCAATCCACGTGTGAAAGCCGAGTACTACTCTGCGGCGGATGCCACCAAGGAGGGACTCCATCTCCGGCAACTTATGGGGGAGATCTTTAACGCCCCCATCACCGAAACCACCACCATCTGGGATGACAACCAAAGCGCCATCGCGTACTCCTTGAACGCCTTGGTCAGCGAGAAGACCAAACACATCGGTATGAAATGGCACTTCCTCAAGGACCATGTGGAGCAAGGAACCATCAAGTTGAGATACCTCCCCACTGACCAGATGGTGGCTGACATGTTCACCAAGCCCCTCCCAGGACCAGCACTCACAAGACACCGAAGTGCAATCCTTGGAGGACAAGACCTAATGCAACGCTTCATCCCGTAGCTACCTTCAGGGGGAGTGTTGTAAGTAATACCTTATAGTTATTAGTTGCATATAGCTACTGTAAGCTATTCTAGATATGATTAGTACATGTCTAGATCGGACATACCGATAACTTGTTTGTACTGGTACAGAGCTGTCGCTAGGCTTCAGATCTAACATTTCTGTTGTCCCGACGTCACGCCTCGGGCTGGTTGTCTCTGTGACTGTCCCTTTGCGTAACTATGACTGTAACTACGTATGCGTTAGTGACCTTCCTTACTGATCGTGTGTGCACGGTTTAACAGTTTCCGACTCACTTGGAAGAGCGGCCACCCCCACCTCCTAATATGTCGAATTCGAAATCGGGTGATCATCACTCCGAATTTGTCGACGCGTTTGTCCGTGGCATGGAGGTTTCCATCCACTTTTCCTAGATATAGACTAAACCTATGGTAATTAGTCGCCTTGGCGCCATACCTAAGCCTCGGAGCTCAAAAATGCGCTTAATTGTGGGTATACCTTTTGTTAACGAGTGGGCTGACGTCCCCAAGTTTGTGTTCGGAGTCCTTCTTTACTTAAGGGACCTCATGTCTAAAGGCGATTATATTATTTCATACGATCAAACTTATGTGTTGCGCCACATAGAACTTCACTCCGCGGCTAGACGGTTTGTTGCCTTTCGTTGGCAAGGCAAATACTACGTTTACAAAGTTCTTCCCTTTGGGCGGCGCAGCGCCCCCTGCGAGTTCGCGAAAACTGTTTTAGTTTTGGTAGCCCGCTAGCGTCAAGCCGGTATCAATGTCCTCCCTAACTTAGACCGATTTATGCAGAGATGGTTTTGTCATCAATTTGGATAAAAGCACAACCCATCTTGCACGTGTAATCCAACAATTGGGTTTTATTGTAAATTCCATAAAAGGGACGTTTATTACCGTGCCATGTGACCGTTGGGATATACTGCAATCCTACGTCACCGGCTTGATTAATGCTCGCCAAGGCCGCGTCCACATTCGCTCACTAGCCACCTGCGTAGGCCACATTATTTCAATGCAACTAGGTGTAGGCCCTACGGCCCGGCTCTTTATTAAAAGACATTTGTATAAAACCCTCGACTCGCTGTTGTTCGGATGGTCGTCATGGGTTACTATGTCGTCGTAATCTTTTTCCGAACAACGATAGTGGCAGTCACTCACTAGAGTCTCCTCCACGGGGCAAATCTGGCCGACCTTCAAGCGGTTCTCCATTAACCTAGAAAAAATTAGCGGCATCGGCTGTGGAGTCCTTATGGTTCGCGGGTCTAGCGACTCCTCTGTCTTACTCGCCCATGAGTTTTCAACATGTAGGGACGCGAACAATCCTGCACTTACCGCGAATAGGTAGCACTATTACGTTGCATATTGTGTTTTGTCGCCTTTTGCGCGGGCGCCTTGGTGATTGTTCGGACGGATAGTCGTAACCTAACTTTAATTGTGGGCCTTGGTTCTCGCTCACCCCTCGTCAACGACCTCGCAATTAAACCGCATGAATCCTGCACGAAACACTCTATCGTAGTTGGAGTCAAATGGGTACATAGAAACTTAAACGAGACTTTTGACGGCGCCAACAAGATTTTGGACGCGGACGATAGGATGCTAAATCCGAAATATTTTTTCTGTTCTAGACTCGCGTTGGCGCCTACATACAATAGATATACTCGCTAGCATATTCAACACTCATTGCGAGCAATTTTCCTCCAAACACGAGAGGCACATCATGAGTTAAAGTCTTTAGGCTTTCATGCACGAAATTCAATCATAGGAATAAACTGCCATTCCGGCTTATCGGCGACGTTATTCGCCACTTCAACAATTGTTCGGCTATTGCTACGCTTATTGCCCCATATTGGACCTCTTCCTCATGGTAGAATTTTCTAGCTCCCCATGGTGTCCACTTCACTAAATTTGTTGTTGATTGGACTTGGGTCCCCACAGAGGATTCTGCCATCTTCCTTATGGGCCAAAGCAATGGTAATCACAGTCCACACCGGGCACCAACGTGGCACGTCTTGGCGACTCGGGCCAGTTTTGCGCCGCGTCGTACACGCATGTCACCTTCAGAAAGATGCACAGCCTCTTGTTGCGGTGCATGCTCTCCCGTGCGTTGCAGTGCCACCCGTAGCCCCGCTCGGAATAGTTCCCGTAGAACATTGTTGGGGTTAATTATGATGATTTGTTCGAAACGATCCTAGCTAACGCCCTTCGCCAGTCGGCAAACGAAAATGCCGCGTTCAACTTAGCCACGCAATATTCTTAAGCGTGGAAAATAACCTTACATTGGTGTAGCTCTTTACCAAAGACTCGTTGTTCCGGCGGACGATATCACGGTAGCTCTATATTAATTATGATGATTTGTTCGAAACGATCCTAGCTAACGCCCTTCGCCAGTCGGCAAACGAAAATGCCGCGTTCAACTTAGCCACGCAATATTCTTAAGCGTGGAAAATAACCTTACATTGGTGTAGCTCTTTACCAAAGACTCGTTGTTCAGGCGGTCGCTATTTCTCCTACCCCCTCTTCAACAATTAAAACAACTTCAACGGCTTTTTCCCAGAAAACTAACATGTTCAATTATCTTCCAACCATGTCACCCCTAACTAACTTCGTGAGAGAGGCAGCAAAACGTAAAATTAGCACAACTTCCGCCAACCGTAAACTATCCTTCCAGTTGAGGGAAGTCTCCGCCTTCGCCTCCGCTTATGCACCACTCGGTCGTAACCCACCATACTGTCACTTGGTGGTAGCCGTCCTATGTGTGATCACATTTGGAGCAATATGTGTCGTTTTGATGACGCGGCCAATATGGTCCGGTCATATATCAAATTCTGGCAGCATGATAACCTTGTCGTCTCTTTGAGAAAACGCAACAGCGATTAGTATCGACAAGGCACTTTGCTATAGCGTCTAATATCCGCGGGTGAACCGTTCGTGTCTTGCTGCTACGCCGTCTCATTGACTGCGTCCCTTGCGAAATTGGTAACGATAATTATACACTTGTTTTCCATGCTTGGTTTCAATGGCAGCCAAGCACGCTCGAAATTTGGCGGGTGATACATCACCTAATGGTCTTAATATTAATTTCGAACAATACACATGTTTCCTTAGCCAGTGGTTTGGCACCCTACTGGGGATTTCAGCTAAACAAATCCCGTCGGCCTATGGGCCCCACTCCGGCCGTAGTGGAGGCGCCTCAGCCGCCGCCAACGCCAACGTTCCCATAGAAAAGTGGGACCAACACATGAGGTCTAGCTCCCGTAGTTCCCAACTTAACTAAATGCGGGTTTGTAGCTCCAACCTTTTATCCGTGTCATTAGCGATTATGAGAATATGAGTGACCTGAATACTTTCCCGGATGAAAGAGCTGCCACCTCCGGTCACAGACATAGACTTTGATATAATACAACAGTTTGATTATAAAAACAACATGATCACGGACAAGGAAAAGGGACGGGTAACAAAAGGGCAAGAGTGACAAGAGTATCACGGAATCCAAAGCACGGCAAAATGAAACACTACATTGTGCACAGACTTAGCATACTAAACGAAAGAAACTCCTAGGCAACGCCGAGAATGCAACACGTGGGGGCGACAAGCGGCCCCTCACACGACGCTCGAGGACGCACGGGGACGCTTGCGGCCCATGGCGCGTATGAAGAGCGCCGTGGCATGAGAAGGCATCCCAGCCGAGGAAGAAGTGGCCTCCACACCGCCCGCTACGGCGGACAAACCGCGCAAGACGTTGTCCGCGTGAGCAACATGGACGGCGAGAGAGACCTTTCGGCACCATGAGGCCAACAACTTGCCCACATGCACCCCTTAAGAGGCGGTTGCCTTTTTGGCCAGCTCCATCAAGAAAGCCATGGCGTGCTGGCCGCCGAGAGTATCAAATTCCGTGACTGCAAAGGAAATGAAGCAGATGTCGGGGCAACTCCTCATCCTCTCTCAGTACTTCTCGGTCTATTCAGCACGGCGTAGAGCGACGTCGGGAGACGGGGGGAAGAAACGCCGAGCAAACCGGAACCGCGGCATCAAGGGCAAGTTTTGAGCCTCGGATGCCGTGGTAGTGCAAGACACCCACATCCGCGGGGAGGCCGTCGTTGCCGTTGGGGAGTTGAACTAACATTGTGGGGTCTATGAAAACCTCGACGCCAACCTCGAGTGCGCCACGAACCTCGGAGATTATTTCCGCAAGGGCCGTCACTAACCAAGAGTGAGCGGTGTGGACCGAAGCATCTCCACCGCATCGAGCCATGTGGGCAGCAAAAGCAGTGGCCTACGCATCATCTGACATATCAACACCCGCCGACGCGAACGAACGCACCCCGCATAGCTTGAACCCAGAGATGGCAAGAAGCACAAGCAGTGGGAGAGCGTAGAGTAGAGAGGATGCGGGATGAGGATGGCTCGAATATGCGACAGACCGCGGCGCGGAAAAGTACGTTGTAGTGCTCAGGGAACTTGTCACGGAGCTCGCCTAGGCGACCGGAAGTAGGCGGGTCCGAAGCCAAAAAACGCAAGGGCGCCGTGGCCGAGACGAGATGCAAGGGCGCCTAGACTCCCGCCGCGGTTAGAAACCGTGGGAGCGAGCTTCACGAAGCGAAGCAAGTTGACGCGCTCACTGATGTCGGCTTGAAGCTTTGGAAAGATGTCCGTGGCAAACTCGAAAAGGGGTACGAGCGAGGGTAGGCCATCAGGGGACCGAGCAATTTGCTCGTTGGTTAATCGGGTGTCAGCTACGCAACCTACGCGAGCCACCGTTGGACGTAGCGGAGGAAGCATCGCTAAGGCTGTGGTTATCAAGGGTTCGGAGTCGGCGAGAGCGTGAGAACAGCACGCAACATCTAAGCGCGCCCACGACGAAGCGAGTTCTAACGACCACGTGGGTTCGCGGTCGCCGTCATCTCCGTCCGGTGTATCATGTCAGCGGGACACCGCTGTGGTCATTGAAGTCGCCAACCGTCCATACATGGTCGGCACCATCGGAATTTCGGCGTTACAAGCCCCGCGCACGCGAGCATCTTACGTTGTATAAAAACGGAGAGCATAGCCCACTGCCAAACCGGCCGCTCCGACAAACCGACATGGGCCGCATCCGCCAAGGCAACCAAGTCCCCCACCCCCATGCCTCCGAAACGTATGGGAAGAGACATCTCGGAGCGAGTGTTGTTGGGTAGGTGTCAAAGTTGAGGGGGCGATAAGGAATGATTACACTCGGTGAGTGATAGTACATGGCATCTCTGTTAAACCGTGCACACACGATCAGTAAGGAAGGTAACTAACGCATACGTAGTTACAGTCACAGTCACGCAAAGGGACAGTCACAGAGACAACCAGCCCGAGGCGTGGTGTCGGAACAACAGAAATGTTAGATCTGAAGCCTAGCGACAGCTCTGTACCAGTACAAACAAGTTATCGGTATGTCCGATCTAGACATGTACTAATCATATCTAGAATAGCTTACAATAGCTATCTGCGACTAATAACTATAAGGTATTACTTACAACACTCCCCATGAAGGTAGCTACGGGATGAAGCGTTGCATTGGGTCTTGTCCTCCAAGGATTGCACTTCGGTGTCTTGTGAGTGTTGGTCCTGGGAGGGGCTTGGTGAACATGTCAGCCACCATCTGGTCAGTGGGGAGGTATCTCAACTTGATGGTTCCTTGCTCCACATGGTCCTTGAGGAAGTGCCATTTCATACCGATGTGTTTGGTCTTCTCGCTTACCAAGGCGTTCTGGGAGTACGCGATGGCGCTTTGGTTGTCCTCCCAGATGGTGGTGGTTTCGGTGATGGGGGCGTTAAAGATCTCCCCCATAAGTTGCCGGAGATGGAGTCCCTCCTTGGTGGCATCCGCCGCAGAGTAGTACTCGGCTTTCACACGTGTTCGAAGAAGTCCTCTTTGGCTTTGCCCTGTTCAGGGTCATAACACGCCGTCACGAGGGTCGGGTGGAAGTCGGACACGTGGGCAACCATTTCGCCGTAGCGTAGGGGATGAGAACGGAGCCGAGCTTGGCGAGGGGCGGCATGAGGGGGCATGGGGTCTCGCAATAGTATGTCGATGGGGTGGGATTGGAGTGAGGTGGCCGGTGCGTCATCCGAAGGGTTGGTGATGGTGGAGTCGACGGAGAGTTGTGCGCCGAAGCCCGGGGTGTCTTCCTGAAAGACAACATGGACGGAAGTGGTGATTCGGCGGGTTTCCGGGTTGTAAACGCGGTACCCGGGTGCGTCATTGGGGTAGCCGACCATGACGCCACGAAACGCCTTTTCACTGAGTTTTCGACGCAGTTTGTCAGGCACCTTGGCGAAGACGGTGCACCCAAAGACGCGAAACTTGGAGGCGTTAGGCACAGACGACGTGAGGAGGGTGAGTGGGATGCCACCAGTGGGGCCGACTGAGCGACTGTACGTGCGGTTGCGGAGGTACACAACAGTGCTGACAGCGCATGACCACATGGAGTTGGGAACGGCCATACTGTGGAGCATCGCTGACGCATTGTCCCAGATAGTGCGCCAAGGACGTTCGGCTTTGCCGAGCATGTGGTGGGCGTATGGGGCAGAGAACTGGACCCCGACGCCGAGTTGTGCGCACATTTGGCGGGTTGTTGTAGCCTCAAAGACAGAGTCCGAGTCAAATTTTATGATTGGTGCAAACGCGCCCGATTGGGAGTGGTAACGTGCATGCATGTGCTTGATGTCGAGGAGGATGTTTTCCAACTCCGAGCACGCATCGTCTTTGGACTTGAGGAACCGCACCCACATGTAATGGGTGTGGTGGTCAATGACGAGCAAGCAGTAGCGGAGGCCATGTGGGGAGGGGACGTTGACCGGTCCCCATAGGTCAGAGGAGAGGTTGAGGAGGGGACGGGAAGGTTTCGCGCATGCAGCGGTGTTGCGCGGTGTAGCTGCGGCCATGTGTAACAAGCATGAGTCGCAAGAGACATTGGTTACAGAGCTGTTTAACGCATGGCTAGTCGGGACACCGTGCGTGTGCTGGGCCCGCAGGCTTTGCATGTTTAGGTGTCCAAACCGACGGTGCCACAATATAGGGTCGCACTAGGCAGCAAGGCAACACTAGGGGAGGGAGGATTCATTGTCATCGTGGAGGTACTGGGGGGGGGGGGGGGGCTCTGGCTGGTGGGGGAGGAGGTAGAGGCCGTTTCCGGAGGGCTCTAGCACACCCATTCATGTGGGAACCACAAGTAAACCAGTGTCAGAGTTAGAGGGGAAGATGAATTCACAACCGCTGTGGGTCTGCATCCAGCTGACACTAAGTAACCGGCCGATGCGCTGAGCAGAGCGAGAGGACAAGTCAGGGGTGTACACCGCATGGACAGTGCGGTGAATAAGTACGCATGTGTCAAGGCGGACTGAAATTCGGACGAAGCCACTGCCCTTGACGTCAACACCAACCCCGCCAACGCGCGAGGGAGCGGAGGGGGGTGTGAATCGTACGAAGTCGCCTTTAAATGCGGTGAGGTTGATCGAGCAGGCGGAATCGACTACCCAGTACTATGAGAGGTTACGACCGGGGGTTAGGGAAGAGGAGAAGGCTACGGAGCTGAAAGGCACACTCACCTCGGTGTCATCGTAATCATCCGTGCACTCCTCGAGGCTAGGCAAACTGTCAAAGTCATCGGCGGGGACGTCGCTCAGCAAAGCGGCGTGCGCAGAGTGAGAGCCACCAGCAGGGGTGCCGTACTTCTGAATGATCATTTTGCGCTTCGCGAGTGTCCACCGCAAGAGGGCGTCATCCGGGGCATTGCAAGAGGACAAGATGTGGTCCGGGCTGCCGCAAGCGGAACACTTGGTGGGCAGGACGCGACCACCGCGAGGGACACGTGGAGGGTGGCCTCGACCGCTGTGTGATCCGCGGCCAGCAGCGACAAACGCGGAGATGGGAGGCGGTGAGGTGTGGGGAGCTGTTGCGGCCGGGGCGTCGTCCTCGTCCATATTGTGCGCCAGGTGGAGGATGATGGCCATCACGTCATCAGCGGACAACATGTAGTCTGTGTCGAACGCGTTGATGACGCACTGTTTCGCCTGATCGTGTGGGCCGTTGCTGGAAATACCGCGCAGCATGAGGAGACCGAGGTTGGGGGGGTGAATGGCAGCGGAACCATCAACCATCTTACATGTCTCGTTGTAGTCGTCGAACGTCTGTCGCATGTAGTGGACATAGTCACTGAGTGACTGTCCGGGCGTTGTCTGACCATCAAGTTGTCCAGCAGCGACAATGAGCGAGCAAAGGACCGACTGCCGAGACGTTCACACAGAAGGTCCCACGCTGCCGCTGCGCAGTCAGGACGTGCTGGGGAGACGCACTTCATCGCTTGGTCGGCGCGTGGGTTCGCGCTAGCTGCATGAAGGAGCAGGGTGTAGGCGTAGTGTTGCGCCGGTTCGTCTAACATGACGCCCGAGTCGCGGAGGGCAAGTTGTGGGATGAGGTAAGTGGCCTTGATGGAGAGGAAATTAAGGAAGTTCCTCTTCCACTGCTTGAAGTCCGTGGTGGGCCCCATGGTAGGGACCGACATCTTCATGGACCGGTTGAGGGCGTCCTTGTCGAAACCGGTGGCCTCGTGGGCCGCGCGGCCGACGACCACCGGGTCAATGGTGGGGCGACGCCCGCCACGGGTGGTGTGCCCACCACGATGTGTAGGATGCGAATGCCGGCCAGGGAAGGGAGGCGGTGGTCCACCGGGGAAGGGAAAAGGTGGGCCGTCGGGGAAAGGAGAGTGGCCGGCCATTGAAAGCGGGGGGGCGTACGGGTGCGGGTGGCCACGGGAGGCGGGGACGCGGGGCGGCGGTGCCTCCGGGAAAAAAGGTCCGGGATCCGGGAGGGCATACCCTGCAGGAGGGTACGGAGGGGGTGGTGGTAGGTGTTCCGCGGGCAGTCCGTGAGGCTGTGGGGAGGTGTGCGCATCGTGGCGGCGGAGTGCGACATGGGGGTCGCCAACCGACGCTGCAGCGAAAGCAACATCGTGGGCCGGCTGCGCGTCCAGCCGAGTTCCGGGAAAGGGAGATGCGTGTGTTGGGGGGTCGGAGGAAAGGAGGTTCAGAGAGTGGTTGTCGCGATGGGGGTCGAGCTGCGCATCGCGACGACGCACAGCGAAAGAGGGGTCCGCAGGGGCAGCAACAGGACCCGCAGCAGCAGCAGCAGCAGCAGCAGCATACTGAGCGTCAAGGCGGGCGTTTATGGGCGCCATTTGCTGCAGGACGAGTGCGAGGGTAGCACGGGTGGGACTGACAGAGCTCTGCGGAGAGCCGAGGTCAAGGGAAGCAGGAGGCGAATCGGGTGGATTGTCGACATAGCGAGTTTTCGGCGCCATTTCGACACAAGGCGAAAAAGAAGAGCTGAAAAAACAGGCAGCGGTAAAAACCGCTAGCCGGACGTGTGCCTAACAACGGTATGCAAAGAGACGGCCTGATGCCCGCCGACCCCTCGGCCTGATGCCCCGGGGTGTCTCAAAGCACCTTTTCTGTGTCCTCCACCCAGTGTGGGGCACAAGTCGGGGCCACGGCCAGTGCAGGTGGGACGATGCGGCGGCGGCTGAGTCGCTGCGATAATATATTAATTAATACAGTAATCTAAGGATGTCGTGCACTCTTTATATGTATATTCACCCGATAGTGCACCCCCCCCCCGGTCTCCAGCTTGGACATGTATGCACCATGTCCACACACGACGAGTGCGTCGGTGTGGGTGGCTGTCCGGCGTCCTCGAGCGGCTGACTTAGGTGGGATGGAGGGTGGGTTTGTTTTTTAAACGCTGATTATACTAGCGATACCGCCGACTACAGGATGGAAGTACTAGGTATCTATGTATACTTGCCTTCTTCGGGAGAGGTGGCGATCGCAGCTCGCCGAACCAGGTTGTCGCGCGTGAGTGACGTGAGGCGGGGGCCCATAACCTGTTAAACCGTGCACACACGATTAGTAAGGAAGGTAACTAACGCATACGTAGTTACAGTCACAATCACGCAAAGGGACAGTCACAGAGACAACCAGCCCGAGGCGTGGTGTCGGGACAACAGAAGTGTTAGAGTTGAAGCCTAGCGACAGCTCTGTACCAGTACAAACTGGTTATCGGTATGTCCGATCTAGACATGTACTAATCATATCTAGAATAGCTTGCAGTAGCTATCTGCGACTAATAACTATAAGGTATTACTTACTACAATCTCACCCTCAGCAAGTGCGTAGCACTTGCCTATCACAGGCAACGCACTCACCTTGTGGTGAGCACTAGCCAACGTACATTCTGAGCCTTCAGATGATATCTAACGCTCAGCAACTTGCCACCATCAGCAACCTAATCCTCTCTATTGTTGATTGGCTTATCATATTATTGTGCTGAGTCACAGCCGTACTATCACGATGCTACTTGACCAACATTGCATTGTAGCAACTTGATTACCACACAAAACTATGTCTCGCAACACTCCCCCTTGCTACGCAGGCAATCCCATGATGGCATTGCACAACTTGCCGTGCCTTGCACTCACTAATGGCTTGGTAAGCACATCATCAAGCATGCTCTCCGTCGCACTATATTGCACCTCGATATCTCCGCTCTCCACCTTCTCCCGACATAAGTGGTACCTCACGTCCATGTGCTTGCTGCGTCCGGTCGTCATGCTATTCTTGCTGAGTGCAATACAACTCTGATTGTCCTCGTGAATTGTGATGGGAGACCCGGAGTCATGGTGAAACTCGTGGAGTAGTTGCTTCAAAAACATCGCCTCCTGAGTGGCCGCAGTCAGCGCCATATACTTTGCCTCCGCTGTCGACAACGCCACAGTTTGTTGCATCTCACTTTTCCAAATCACCGCTGCAACGTTGAGCATGAACACATACCCCGTGCGAGAGCGCCGCTCGCCAATATCACTCGCGTAGTCAGAATCTGACCATCCTACCACCTTTGATGAGGGTGCGCCACCGTACATCAACACCGACTCTGCGGTCTACCTTGAGGTAGCGGAGCACCCTCTTGGCTTGCTCCCAATGTGACTGAGAGGGGTCGGACATGTACCTACTAAGGTGGCTAACAACCATGGTGATGTCGGGCCGTGTGCTTACGGAAGCGTACAACAAGCTGCCGATCAAGCTTTGGTACGGCACTAGACCGGGAGGCAACTTTGATGTCAACGTCTCCACACAATTGCTCAAAGCATCAACCGTCATGGTGAGCCCACTGGCTTGCAGTCCATCATGTTGAAGCGCTCCAACGTATCTGATACGTATTGTTGTTGTCCAATCCTGATGATGCGACTGCCACGATCACGTTCGACTGTCATGCCAAGCAACCAAGACACTGGACCGAGGTCTTGCACGTTGAACCTTTCACCGAAAGCGGATTTGAACCCAGCGATGAAGCTACCCGCTGGTCCGACGATGATGCTGTCGTCCACGTACAACGCCAAGACATAAAGCTCACCCTCCTTGATGAAGACGTAAATGCCGGGATCCACCTTGGATTGGCTGAAGCCATACTCCTCTAGCCATGCTGTGATTGTCTTATTCGTCCAGTTCCTATGAGCTTGCTTGAGGCCATACAATGATTTCTTCAACAAGCACACTCGCTCCTCTCCATTGATGTCGAAGTGACGGAATCCTTCCGGCTGCCTCATGTAGATTTCCTCCTCGATGTCGGCCTCCAAGAATGCCGTCACCACATCAAGTTGCTCCACCTCCCAATCATTATAAGCAGCAAGCGCGAGCAATGTTCGAATAGAAATCACCCTCACTGTGGGAGCGAAGGTCTCGTGGTAGTCGACACCCTTCTCCTGAGTAAACCCGCGAGCTACAAGTCTTGCTTTGTACCTTGTTATCTGTCCATTGGCATCGCGCTTCAGCTTGAACACCCACTTGGAATCTACGAGTTTGCGACCGGCGAGACAAGGGACCAATGTCCATGTTTTCCGAGATACAAGTGAGTCGTACTCGCTCTTGATAGCTGCCTCCCACTCCCCCGATTGGGGACTCCTCAGCGCTTGCTTGTATGGCACAGGCTCTTGAACAGTCGGGCTGCTGGGTGACTTACTAGCCGCGGTACTTCCCGTAGTCTATCCATCTCCCGAAGCGCCCGCTGAACGGAGATTATACCTTGGACTGGGTACGCATTGCTGTGGTGCGGCAGTGGATCAAAGATTATATCTTGGACGTGGAGTCTCCCCCGGATGCATGTCGTCCCGTTCATCTTCAATCAACCCGGAATGCTGCAGCGACTCCCGTAGCGGCGACTCCCCCGAAGGTGTGTCCCGTTCTTCGCTACACGTGGTGCGCTGGATGTTGTCCTCTTCATCATCAGTGCGTTGCTCCGCATTGCTCTCCCCCATGGAGAGGACTGCAGCCTCATCGAACACCACGTTACGGCTGCTCACCACCCGACGAGTAGCAGGATTGTACACCAACCACGCAGGTGATTCGGAAGCATAGCCCACAAAGACACCCTTCCACGCGCGATCGTCGAGTTTGCGGCGTTGAGACTTGTCAACGTGGACAGAGGCCGGACAGCCGAAGACCCGCATGGAGCTCAAATCAGCTCGTCTACCGGTCGCCAAGGTGAAAGGTACACCGCCGGCTCCGCTACTATGCACACGATTGCGGATATGCACCGCAGCGGCCATCGCTAGAGCCCAATACGATTTAGGCGGCGCGGCTTGCCGGATCATTGACTGCGCCATCGGGACCAATGTCCCCCACTGCCGCCCAATTCGGCCATGTTGCCAATGCGCGTAAGGGGCAGTGATCTCCACGGCGATGTTGAACTCATCCAAGAGGTTTCGGAAGGCAGCACCTAAGAACACCGTGTCATTGTCCGCCCGAAGACGACGAACCGTGTGCCCAAGAGAACGGATGGTAGTCAACATGCGACGGAACGAGGCGGGAGCCTCATCCTTGGAGCGGACCGCATCAAGTAGCATGAAATGGCTCCGGCTATCAACCGCACACAAGCTGTACCGCCGTCCTCCCAAGGATGGAACACTCATAGGACCGCAGAAGTCTAAGCCGATGACATCAAAGACACCAACGTTCCGGTCAGCCGGCTCACGAGAGATACGGCGGACGTGCGACTTACACACATCATATGTCTCACAGAAGCCCAACTTTTCCGACACAGAAAACGCCACACCCTCCACCTGAGTGGCCAAGAGCCCGTCCAATTGCGACTCGCCAAGGTGACCGAGTCGGGAATGCCACAACTGTTTTTCCAATGGCGCAGTGGCGACCGAAGCGGTAGGATTCGACGAAGCAACCCGCGCCGGCAACCACACCAACAAATGCGCGCGCTCCAACGGAACCACCACGTCACTACCATGACCGGCATGAAGACAAAGGTGGTCTACGGGATCAGCTAACACCACAGAATGACCTTGTTTCCGAGCTTGGGTGAGGCTGAAAAGCCGATGGTAAGACCACGACGCGTTACGGGATAGCTCAGGAACGTGGAGCACATTCTTTAGCGTGGCAAGAATCTCCTCTCCATCTTTAGCCTTCACAATGATGCGGACCGAGCCCACGCCAACAGCGCGGGCGCTGATGCCCTTCACCCAGAGCCGGTCGGTGAGCGCTCGATACTCACAGAAGTCACGGCGCACACTAGTTATGTGATGGCTGGCGCCGCTGTCGACCAACCACATCCACGTTTCCCTATCGCGCTCGAACATGTGTCGAGCCTCGGAGAATGGCCTCGCAGGGGTGGCCGTCACGTCCATGACCGCCGGAAAAGCAACCGGGGAGTCCACTTGCGCAGAGTTACCTCCGGTGTTGCTGACCGGGCACTCAGACTTGCGATGGCCCTTCTTACCACAGCCATAGCAAACACCACGAAAAAATCTCGCTCCGCCTCTGCCATATGAGGTACGACGAGTAGTCGCAGCTCCTTGAAGAGATTTCAGTTGGTCTTGGAGCTCGGAGACTTGCCTCTTCAAAAGTTAAGTCGTTGAGTTATTATGAGACGCTGCAAAAGCCGTAGGCGTTGGGGTCTCCGTTGTATGTAATGGCGCACGACTCTCGATGCGCATGCCCTTTTGACGAAGATCACGCTTGACGGTATCCATGCTGAGGTCGTGTACGTCCCACGTGTCGGTGATGGAGTGGTATTCGCTGCGCAGGCCCTTCACAAAGTACATGATGTTACGATGATGTTACTGAATGCCGCTCTCGCCGTCCGCTTGCGGCGTCTCCAAGTCCTGCAATAGTTCCGTACACCGGTAAATACCATCGTCCTCATAATGATTGACTAACGCAGTCCATGCAGTGTGGCCGCAGGTCTTGTCATCCTCGCTAACATTCTCGATAATGGAAAGATCGTCCTCCGGCAGCGCAAGAATCAATGTGGAGTATATGTCGACTTGTTGAGAGGAAGCGGCACCATCCGACGACAGAGCCGGAGCCCACTTTTGCATCAAGTCAAATGCACGGAAACGTTTCTTCCACACGTCAAAATCTCGTCTCTCCCCACTGAACTTGGGTAGTTTCACGGAGTCCATAGCAGGTACGTCGGATGCGCTCGCAAGAGCACCAGAAAATCAGGAAAAATGCCAGCAAGAAAGGCACCAAGTACCGGTGAAGAGGCGGGCAACACGGCTTAGAAAAGGAGATGACAAAGGGCTGACCGACGACGCAGTTGTACTCCCGGAGTATATATAGCCAAGGCAATCAGAAACGAGTCTCAGAAGGTCGGTCAAGTGACGTCGTACAAGAGTGCTAGTACACTTGTGGTAAGACGCCTTTCCAAAAAATCAGCCGGACCACTATAGGCTTTCACGAGAAAAGAAACTGGCGGGTGACAAGCTCCGGAAGCGAATAAAATTCCAGAAAGCGCCAAGCTATAACAAAGGAAAGCAAGCCGATCTTCACGTCAAACGAGTCGGCGTTCGGGGGTTCAAGCCGGCTCCAAGCGACACAAACAAGTCGCTACCAACCGGGTATCGAAGTAAAGCTACAAACACAAGCAAGAGCCAGCCACTTTGTGAGCTTGCCGCACCTCACGTATCGTGCGACACCATAAAGGTCTACCACTCTTCGAGAAGCGAGCTCTAGGTTCCAGTCAAGACAAATGACACCAACAACTAGAAGCTACATGGCCCATAACCTGTCAAAGTTGAGGGGGCGATAAGGAATGATTACACTCGGTGAGTGACACTGCATGTCATCTCACCCTCAGCAAGTGCGTAGCACTTGCCTATCACAGGCAACGCACTCACCTTGTGGTGAGCACTAGCCAACGTATATTCAAAGCCTTCAGATGATATCTAACGCTCAGCAACTTGCCACCATCAGCAACCTAATCCTCTCTATTGTTGATTGGCTTATCATCTTATTGTGCTGAGTCACAGCTGTACTGTCACGATGCTACTTGACCAACATTGCATTGTAGCAACTTGATTACCACACAAAATTATGTCTCGCAATAGTAGGCCAGCTGCGGGAAGGCTCAATATCTCAGCCGCCACATCTAGGGTGGCATTGTCAGCGCGCTCGGGGAAGGTCACGACGGTGTCACCGTAGCTCTCGCCCTTGCCAAGACCGCGGAGAACCGTACGGGCAAAGTGTCCGAAGCGGCGGTTGCAATGCTGATGGATACGAAGCGCAGTATGAGAGTGCCGGTGAGCCGCTAGACCCCTTACGCCGTTCGCCATAGGCCTCATGCTTGCTTAAGGCCGTTTCGAACACGTCTCGGGCAAAATCAGATGTACCCATTGGCACCCCCAATATTTTCGTCCCTTCCGTAGAGACATGTACTCCCCGCATGAGGTGGCCGTTAGGTAAGTTATTAAAAGCATCACCGACACCCAAAGGGGAATACAAACAGTTTCGCCGATGGTCACCGTGAGGCCGACGCTAGCATGCGCCTCCGGCACAGCGTCGCCAATAGCCACGAGAGACGGAGGGGGTCCCACGAAGTGAGCATCGTCAGAGTAACCGTAGAAAATGGATTCGTCCGGGGCAATCGTTGTCAACTGTTTGTATACCCGGGAGGCAACTATTGCGATGAAATAATAGAGTGCCTTGATAGATATTGCATACTTATGTAGTATGGGCCATATATGTAATTTCTATACAATATATTGTATCATAATGAAATACGTACTTACATTACTTACTTTGTATTGATAATAATACGGAAACAAATATCTATCTATCTATCTATCTATCTATCTATCGATCTCCCTCTCTCTCCCTCACTCTCTCTCTATCTATCTCCCTCTTTCTCTCCCCCCCCCCCCCCCTCTCTCTCTCTCTCTCTCTCTCTCTCTCTCTCTCTCTCTCTCTCTCTCTCTCTCTCTCTCTCTCTCTCTCTCTCTCTCTCTCTCTCTCTTCTCTCTCTCTCTCTCTCTCTCTCTCTCTCTCTCTCTCTCTCTCTCTCTCTCTCCCTCTCTCTCTCCCTCCCTCTCTCCCTCTCTCTCCCTCTCTCTCTCTTTCTCTCTCTCTCTCTCTCTCTCTCTCTCTCTCTCTCTCTCTCTCTCTCTCTCTCTCTCTCTCTCGCTCTCTCGCTCTCTCTCTCTCTCTCTCTCTCTCTCTCTCTCTCTCTCTCTCTCTCTCTCTCTCTCTCTCTCTCTCTCTCTCTCTCTCTCTCTCTCTCTCTCTCTCTCTCCCTCCCCCCCCCTTCCTTTCTTTCTCTCTCCCTTTCCCATGTTGAACCGTGCAAACACGTTCGGTATGGAAAGTATCCAACGCATACGTACTTACGGTCACAGTCACGCAAATAGGACAGTCACAAAGACAACCAACCCGAGGCGTGGTGTCGGGACAAAAGAAGTGTGTGACATGTAGCCTAGCGACAACTCCGTACCAAATCAAACGGAGTATCGGCATGTCCGATATAGACATGTACTTATCATATCCAGAACCACTTACAATAGCTATCTGCAACTAATAACTAGAAGGTATTACTTACAACACTCCCATGAATGTAGCTACGGGATGAAGCGTTGCATTGGGTCTGCTCCTCCCATGATTGCACTTCGGCGTTTTGTGAGTGCAGGCCATGGTAATGGTTTGGTGAACATACAAGCCTTCATTTGGTCAGTGGGGACTAGGGAGGTACCTCAGCTTGATGGTTCTATGGTCCACGTGGTCCTTGAGGAAGTGCCACTTCTGACCATTGTGTTCAATATTCTCGCTGGCCAAGGCATTATGGGAGTACCCCATAATTTAGCGGAGGTGGAGTCCCTCCTTGGTGGCGTCAGCCGCAGAGTAATATTCGGCTTCACAAGTGGATTGGGCCGCACAAGTTTGTTGTTTATACTTGTAGCTGGTGGGGCCCGCGTCCAAGGGTAAAGAGATAGCCCGAACGCGACTTGCGGGTGTTGTTGTCGTTTTCCAAGTCCGCGTCAGCAAAGTATGTAAGTTGGAGACTGTGGTCCGTGCCTCCCTTCAACGTCAAGCGCATGTCAATGGTGCCGTGGAGGTATCTAAGTACCTTCTTCACAGCCTGTAAGTGAGCGTCCGTGGGGGTTGCTTGGGCGGAGCCAAGGATGCCCAACGCCGTGGTGACATCGGGACGCGAGTATACGCGGAACTTGGAGGCGTCTGGCGCCGACGACGTAAGGAGAGTGAGTGGGACGTCACCTGTGAGGCCGACCGAGGGGTTGTAGGTACGGTTGCGCAAGTACAAAAGTGTGCTCACATCGCGCACGACCATATGAAATTTTGGACAACCATGTTGTGTAGCATCGCAGATGCGTTCTCCGTGATTGTGCGCCAGGGGCGTTCGGCTTTGCCGAGCATGTGATGGGCAAAGGGGGCAGAGAAGTGAACTCCGACGCCCATGTGAGCACACATGTGGAGGGTCGTAGCATGCTCAAAGACAAAGTTCGAGTCAAACTTAAGGACCGGGGCGAAGGCGCATGGCTGGGAGTGATGACGTGCATGCAAGTGTCGGATCTCCAACAAGACGTTTTCCATCTTTGAGTAGGTGTCGTCTTTGGACTTAAGGAATCGCACCCACATATCGTCTATGTGGTGGTCGATGACGAGCAAGGCGTAGCGGAGACCATGTGGGGAGGGGACATGAACTGGACCCCAAAGGTCATAGGACATGTTGAGCATGGGACGTGATGGTTTTACTCAAGCGGTTGTGCTGCGGGGTGCAACAGTAGACTTGTGGAGCAAGCATGAAACGCAAAAAAAAAATTACATAGCTGGCTAATGGAAGGTAACCAACACATACGTAGCTATTGTCGTTGTCACGCAAATAGGACAATCACAAAGACAGCAAGCCCGAGGCGTGGTGTCGGGACAACAGAAGTGTGCGAGCTGTAGCCTAGCGACAACTATATGTACCGAATCAAGCAGAGTATCGGTGTTTCCGATCTAGACATGTACTAAACATATCTAGAATAGCTTAGACTAGCTATCTGCAACTAATAACTAGAAGGTATTACTTACACCGTCCCCCCTCCCCCTTTCTTTCTCTCTCCCCTCCCTCTTACCCTCCTTTCTCTCTCTCTCTCCCCCTTCCTTCCTTTTTCTCTCCCTCTCCCCCCCCCGTATCCTTGTCTTAATCTATCCCCTCCCTTTCACCCCCTTTCGCTCTCTTCCTGTCTCGCTCGGTCCCTCCCCCCCTCTCCCTTCTGTCTCTCTCCCCTCCCTTTCACCCCCCTTTCTCTCTCTCTCTCCTCATACCCTTGTCTTTCCTTTTCCCTTCCTCTATCTTTCTTTATCTCCCTCACCCTTCTCATCACTTCCACTCCCTCTCACTCCCCTCATTTCTATCTCTCCCCTTCTCTGCACCACTTCCCCACTGCATGTCTTTACCCCCCTTTCCCTCCCACTCCTGCTTCATCTCCCTTCTACCTTCTCCCCCCTTTTCTCTCACCGCCTTTCTTTCTTTCTTTCTCTCTCCCTTTTCGCCCCCCCCCCCCCCCCCCCCCCCCCCGCGCGCGCACCTTACCCCCCTGTCCCTATCTCTCTTCTCCTCCACCTCTATCTCCCCCTCCCTTCACACTTCTCTCTCTCCCCCCCATTCCCTTTCTTTCACTCTCCCCTCCCTTTCTACCCGTCTCTCTCTCTTTCTCCCCTCAGGCCCCTTTCACTCCCTCTATCTCTCTGTATTTCCCTTCCTCTCCCTCACCCCTTCTCATCACTCCCTCTCACTCCCCTTCTCCTAACCACTCCCCCTCTGCATGTTTTCTTCTTTACCATCTTTCCCTCCCGCTCCCTCTTCCTCTCCCTTCTACCCCCCCCCCCCCCCCCCCCCCCCCCCCCCCCCCGGCACCCTCTCTCTCACCGCCTTTCTGTCTTTCTCTCTCCCTCTCCCTTTTCGCCCCTTCCCCTCCCCCTTCTCCCCCCCCCCAGCCCCTTACTCCCCTGTCGCTATGTCATTCTCTTTCCCTCTCTCCCTCTCCCCTTCTATCAACTTCTCCCCCAACTGCTTTTCTAAACTTATTTTTGTAATAAAACCGTGCTTCGATGCGCCCCTTGAGGGGAATAGCTCATCCGCTCTCCGCACCCCCCGCGCCGGCCAGCGCGCGCCCTGCAGTTCAAAACAAAAGCTGGCACAGTGTCTAGCACTCGCCCTCTGACTTGCAGGCAACCAGCGACGTCCGTGGGGTATAGGTGCAAAAGCCTGCATATTATTTTCAGTAGCTGCGGCGAATTTAATCTAAGCGTCGTGTCCAGTAGTCCAGTCCGATGGCGGCGATCCGGCCGAACCGGCTTGCTGCCGTTCTAGTGCTTCTAGTCGTCCTGTGTGCGCCCCCTGCCGCGATATCGACGGAAGAGGGCGAAGCTGAGGCGAAGGAGCTGCCGAATTTCAAAAAGATGAAGGTGAAGGTACGGTGGGGGCATGAAAAAGTAGATATCACAATGCACGGGGTGTTCAGTGGCTCTCATTACGGTATCCTTCCACGGGTACAGGAGCTGCGCGCTTTGCTGGAGGAGAGGGGAGTGGAGTGCCGAGGCTGCGCCGAAAAATCCGACCTCGTGGCACGCGTCGAGGAGACATACCACCTGCCACTCAAGCCCAAGACGGAGTGGAAGGATCCGACGGCGGGGACGGCGGATGGCGGAGAGGCGGATAAGCCCGACATGGACGATCCCGAGATCCAGGAACTGCTTAAAAACCTGCAGCACCAGATGAAGGGGCAGGGCGGCTTTAAGATGTTCAACGGCAAAGACTTTGCGAATATGAAACCCGAAGATATTGAGAAAAAGTTCAACGGCGAACTCTAAGTCGCCTCTCTATGCGGGGTCGTCGGTCAGGAAAGATACGTGTAAAGCGACACCGCGTCGACTTTGTAATATGCAAACACGTACGAGGTGGTGAGCTAACCAATAATAACGGCTATGTCGCCTCCGTTCCCGTCTCACTATCTCTCTACGTCCGCTCCACTCGGATGCGGTCCAGCGTTGCCTCTTCCGCCTTTGAAAACCGCGCTACCTCGCGTCCAGTGACACCCCCCGTCGCAAACCCAAGAATGGCTCGGTCTGGCGAGTTTTCCCAGTCCTCCGCGAACTGCGCGCGGTCGACGTGCTTACGCTGCGCGTCACAAAAGGCAGAGCGGTTGTGTGAGGCACGGCACATACAACCTGTCGTCAAAGGAGAGCTACCAGGTTCAAGCAATCTCGACTTTGCGGTCAGAATGCGCGAGTGCGATGGCAGTGCATGTACCTGCTCCACGAAACGTTCCTCGCGGGCTCGCGCTTCCTGCTGCAACGCAACAGCAGCTTCCCCGCCCAGCCCCCAAACCTCCCAGTCAAGCACGCGGCACCTGAAACGGCGCACGCACTCAACCATCTACTTTCTCATTCTATTCACTCTTGTAACTAAATGTTGTACTGACGTATCTGGTTCACAAACGAACCAATTCATTGTATTGTCCTCACGCAGTCTTTCACACACAGCTGACTGTCTTACTCACTCTTTCGCTCTCCCTCCTCTCACTCTGCCATTCAATCAATCCCTCGTCTGGTCACTCACTCGCTCACTCACTAATTCATTCAGCTAATCAAGTAGTCGCTCACTCTCCCTTTTTATCTCTCTCTCTCGCTCTCTCTCGCTCTCTCTCGCTCTCTCTCTCTCTCTCTCTCTCTCTCTCTCTCTCTCTCTCTCTCTCTCTCTCTCTCTCTCTCTCTCTCTCTCTCTCTCTCTCTCTCACGTTCACTTACTCCACTTTGTGACCAATAATTCTCTCATTCACGTACCAGATCATTGACTTGCCAACTAAAGCATGTCAATCTTCTAAGCCAGACACTCACTCACACGCAATAATTTACTCAATTCCTTACTCCCTCCTTCGCTCTCCCTCCTTCTAGCCCACTCCCCTATACTATAAATTCCACATCCGGTCAGCTAGTCACTCATTCGTCGTCCATTTACTTACTCACTCTTAGATTTACTCTTAAAATCAGTGTTTCACTCGACCTCCTACCTACATTCTCTCTGACTGGCTCGCTCACTCCATCTCACCCATTACTCAATGATACGAATAATAGTAGCTTAACTATCCCTTCCTCCCATTCATCCCCTCTCCCATTTGGCCAGTCAGTCACCCTCTCACTTCACGGTGTCACACCCACGAACACACACACACACACACACACACACACACACACACACACACACACACACACACTTCTTTCTCTCGTCCCGGAGCTTGAAGGTGCCAGGGCGGGGAACGGCATGCGTGGGCCAGCGGCAGAGACTCACTGAATGGGCGCGTAGCTGTCAAACTCAGGGAGGCACACGAGGGGACCGGAGTGAAACATGTCCCCCTTCACCGCGCGTCGCAGGGTCATTGTCGCGCAGGCGGCATCCAGCTCCATTCGCGGCGTGGTGGAGGTGCCACCAAAGCCCAACATCCCAGTGGCTGCCTATGCCCACACAGCAGTGAAAGGGCTGCAGAGAACCGCGACATAGAGATGACAAACATTGTGGATGGGAAGAGTATATAGAGGGGATATACACCTTGGATGATGTGGCGCGGGTGGATGCCGCGCGGCGGGAGTGGCCAGTGAAGTAAGCCACCTCCTGTTTCCGCCCCTCGGCCTCCTTGGCGTCAACCTTAACTGCAAAGCGGCACATCCGTGGATGCAGCGCGAGCAGGCAGGCTGACGCGGCACCTTTGGCGGACAAACCTGACAACACGCATGGACGGTGCATCGGGAGTGAAAGGCACAAAAGCAGATGAGGAGGGTGTGATATGGTGGCTGAGGAATAGAGAGTTTGAGGGGCAGAGCAGTACCTAGGGGTGTGAATAGGCTGGCATCCACCACAGCCCCCACCACTATGCGTCGCTCCCCGCTGCTTGAGTCGCCGTCGGGCATCCGCAGCTCAAAGAGGAGCGCGACTGGGCCCGGGTAGCCCTCGACCTTGGTCTACAGCAGAGAGGCACGTGGTTAGGATCTGAGTAGGACGGGGCAGTTAGTGTGACGGACGGGGGAAGGGGAGGGAGGGGCGGAAGGTGCGCGTGCTCGCTGCCTACCAGGAATATGTTAGTTGAACTCCCGTGCGAGGCCTGCTGGTAGAGGAGGGAGGCGCGTTGCCACCGGCGCAGCTCGGGGCCAGCGGGGCCTAGAAGCATCGCGAGGGCCCACGCCAACCCCGCGGTGAGGATCCCCTGGCGCTGCTCTGACCCCTCATCGGCGGCCATCTCCGGACGGCCTGTTTCGCAACCGGTCTCGTCCACGTAAGTGCTGACTTCTCACTGATTCGTCGTCGCCGGCCTCAGCCGGCTCGGAAGAAGTTGGATGCGGGTCGAGGGGAGCCTACCGTAAGCGCACCATAATAGATGGTCGCGCAGGCAGAGTCCCAGGCCGGGAAGCGAGCTGCTTACCCACTCCGCAAAGTCCTCGCCACCCACGACACGGGGTCCTGGGTCAGAAAGAGCCGCTGCTGCGTAGTTGGATTTAGAGAGGGCGGTGGGGTCGGTCGCGCCATCGAACGCCTTCACTTCCTCTGCTGTCAGTATCCACTGCGCCGCGCCACTGGCCTCTCGCGACAGCGCCCTGTGTGTGTGTGTGTCCAGTTCAGCAAGCTAGTGGCGTACGAGTGACGTTGTCTTCGGCAACAGCCCGCCGGCCAGGGCGTTTGGATCTGATGACGTGGCCGGCGAGTTTGGAAAATACACATAGTGAACAATATAGCGACGACATAGTGACACGCGCTGTTGAGTACTGCGGAGACGAGCAGCATACATAGCAAGTGCTCGCAGCGACTGTCGCGAGGTACCCCCGTCGTTAGCGTCCACTTCGCACAGCTTGGTCGCCCAGCTTCGCTCGCTGAGACCTCGCCACTGCACCACGCACCTGAGAAACTCGATCCAGTGGCAAAGCCGGAAGCACCACCTCAAAGATCCGTTAACACTTCGTGTATGGAGGCAACAGCTTTGACATTGTCCTATTGGGGGCTGTCCACGGCATTACCGCCAGGGGGGCACCCGTGGGTGTGGTTGACTGGGACTCCAGGGAGGGCGGGAAAGCGATTTTGATGACCTGCTCCGTCACTATGTTGAGCCCGTCCAAACGAAACTGCTGCCGCAAGGCCCCAACTCCGCCAGATTGAAGCACCGCGAAGGTGTCGCGGCAGCGAGTGAGGACCTCGGTTGGCAAACCATACTCAAGGCGCCGCAATTCGGCCGCGTCTGCGTCTTTTGTGCTGCTGCGACTGCTGCTTGTGCCCATGATATCGACCAACGGTTGTTGAGCAAAGCGCTACTGGAGTGTGATTTCCGCGATCCGGTTCTACACTAACAACCAAATTAAGCCAATTATCGGTCTCGGATGTTGCCTCTCCAGCGCGGGTATTGCACAGCAATGTGTGATAGTTGCTGTGGTACGCAAGTAGAACTCCGTTGTGTACTATTAAGGTTTCTTTGCAGGGCGGAGGAGTGTTATCGCTGAGTCGCTCTTATTCAGCAGCTCCTGTTATTCGTTGTACGGTTCCGACATCGTAAAAGGAACTCCGCAAAGCGCTCGCGCTATGGCTATGATATCGACCAACGGTTGTTGAGCAAGGCGCTACTGGAGTGTGATTTCCGCGATCCGGTTCTACACTAACAACCAAATTAAGCCAATTATCGGTCTCGGATGTTGCCTCTCCAGCGCGGGTATTGCACAGCAATGTGTGATAGTTGCTGTGGTACGCAAGTAGAACTCCGTTGTGTACTATTAAGGTTTCTTTGCAGGGCGGAGGAGTGTTATCGCTGAGTCGCTCTTATTCAGCAGCTCCTGTTATTCGTTGTACGGTTCCGACATCGTAAAAGGAACTCCGCAAAGCGCTCGCGCTATGGCTAAGGCGCCTTTCGCAAACGTAGGACGAGACGTAGGACGGGATGAAATTCCGCTAACCTGTACAAAAACGTACTAAAACCGTTAAATTTCATCCCGTCCCACGCTGTCATAGCCATAGCGCGAGCGCTTTGCGGAGTTCCTTTTACGATGTCGGAACCGTACAACGAATAACAGGAGCTGCTGAATAAGAGCGACTCAGCGATAACACTCCTCCGCCCTGCAAGGAAACCTTAATAGTACACAACGGAGTTCTACTTGCGTACCACAGCAACTATCACACATTGCTGTGCAATACCCGCGCTGGAGAGGCAACATCCGATACCGATAATTGGCTTAATTTGGTTGTTAGTGTAGAACCGGATCGCGGAAATCACACTCCAGTAGCGCCTTGCTCAACAACCGTTGGTCGATACATAGGCGCCTTTCGCAAACGTAGGACGAGACGTAGGACGGGATGAAATTCCGCTAACCTGTACAAAAACGTACTAAAACCGTTAAATTTCATCCCGTCCCACGCTGTCAAAATACCTGTATTTCGCACCTGTAGGACGAGATTTGGATGTAGGACGAGATTATAATGCTCACGGGTACAGGCCAGAGCAAGTCGAGCACGCGTGATGGCGGGCGGAGAAGGGCAGTTTTGGTGCTTCGTCACAACACGCCGCGGGGACTCGAGCCCGAGTTTTATCCTCCTGTAGTCGTGATTATCCGATGGTCGCATCTCGTTTGCAACTTAAGCCACTATGGAGCAGGCGGACAGTCGGGTCACTGCTCCAAAAGCGCGAAGCCAAACGCGTGAACGATTCTTCCGAGCCGCATTGCTCACGTCGTTGTCGTGCTCGGAACCAACGGACCCACTTGATGAAGTCGAGAATGCATCTATGAATTGGATTATGTCCGGTTTACACATGGCAAGGATGTCAAGGAGGCGGAGTCAAGCGTTTCGCTTACCGAGCAACACATGGTCCCTCAAGAGTTTACCGCCGACATGTATCGAGTCTCTTTTAACTGTTTGCGAGGAAGAATTTTGGGTGTTGCACGATTCGCTTGGGATGAGTGAGATGCACTGTCGCACAAAAAATCGATGCAAGTTTACGTCGGAGGAGGGGCTCATTGCCATTCTTTTGCGTTTGGCGTCGAGAGGCACATGGTTGGAGCATGCCGCACTTTTGGGTGTCTCGCCGACTCGTCTGTGCCACGTCTTTCAAACTACTATGGATTTTTTGCGAGACAAGTGGCTTACCCATGCTTTTGAAAGCAACGGGACAAAATGTATCCCACCGAACCGCGCGGCAACGTTTGCTGATGCTATCGTTAAAAAAAGTGGAGCTGGGCTAGATTGCGTGGTGGGCTTCATTGACTCTACCAAACTAAAGATTTGCCGTAGCGAAAACTACACCGAGCAGTTGACAACGTACTCTGGGTACCACAAGTGTCACTGTGTTCGTTACCAAGGTGTTCAATCACCTGACGGTATCATGTACCACTTGTATGGACCTGTGGAAGGTCGCCGAGGGGATGGGTATTTATTGGCCACCAGTCGACTCTTAAAGGCACTCGAGCACTTGGAGAGCAAGACAAGGACGAATTGGGTCGTGTATGGCGATGCAGCTTACGCTATGAACCGTTACGTGCAGTGCGGGTATCGAAAAGGACTGGGGGAGCTTGTGCCAGGATCAACAGCAGACACGTACACCAAACTGATGAACTCAGTTAGAACTTCTGTGGAGTGGGCGTTTGGGTACATCAAGCAAAAGTTCCCCTTCCTCGATGTTGTGGATTACATGAAGATCGGCAATTCCCGAGTCCACGATTTCTATACCTGTGCCACTTTCCTTGCAAACTGCATAACTTGCCTGCGTGGAAATGCCACAAGCTCGTTCTTTGACACACCCCCTCCCTCTCTTCAAGAGTACTTACATTATTGCAAATTCGAGTAGATATGTAAACAAGAACCCCCACAACATGTCATTGCGTAGATGGGTGTGTGTGTGTGTGTGTCTGTGCCTGCATGTGTGTTTGTGCGTGTGTGTGTGTGCGTGCTTGCATACGCATCTGGTTGTGTGTGTGTGTGTGTGTGTGTTTGTGTCTGCTTGTGTGTGTGTGTGTGTGTGTGTGTGTCTGTGCGTGCTTGCACACGCATCTACTTGTGCATGATTCTATGCTTGTGTGTGTGTGTGTGTGTGTGTGTGTGCCTTTTTGTGTCTGTGCGTGCTTGTATACGCATCAGCTTGTATATGTGTGCATTTGTGTGTGTGTGTGTGTGTGTGTGCTTGTTTGTGTCTGTGTGTTTGTGTTTGTTTGTGTGTGTGTGTGAGTGTCGCTGTCTGTGCCTGCATGTGTGTTTGTGCGTGTGTGTGTGTCTGTGCGTGCTTGCATACGCATCTGCTTGTATATGTGTGTGTGTGTGTGAGAGAGAGTGTGTGTGTGAGAGAGTGTTTGTGTCTGCTTGTGTATGTGTGTGTGTGTGTGTCTGCTTGTGTGTGTGTTTGTGTCTGTTTGTGTGTGTGTGTTAGTGTGAGTGTCGCTGTCTGTGTCTGCATGTGTGTTTGTGCGTCTGTGTGTGTCTGTGCGTGCTTGTATACGCATCTACTTGCATATGTGTGTGTGTGTGTGTGTGTGAGAGAGAGAGTGGTTGTGTCTGCTTGTGTATGTGTGTGTGTGTGTGTGTGTGTGTGTGTCTGCTTGAGTGTGTGTTTGTGTCTGTTTGTGTGTGTGTGTTAGTGTGAGTGTCGTTGTCTGTGCCTGCATGTGTGTGTGTGTGTGTTTGTGTCTGCTTGTGTGTGTGTGTGTGTGTTTGTGTCTGTGCGTGCTTGCACACGCATCTACTTGTGCATGATACTATGCTTGTGTGTGTGTGTGTGTGTGTGTGTGCCTTTTTGTGTCTGTGCGTGCTTGTATACGCATCTACTTGCATATGTGTGTGTGTGTGTGTGTGTGTGTGTGTGTGTGTGTGTGTGTGTGTGTGTGTGTGTGTGTGTGTGTGTGTGTGTGCATGCATGTATACGCCTCTGCTTGGTTTATGCAAGGAGTCGAGCGAGGTGTGTGGCAGACCTTCATACATTAAATTATTGCCTGTTTTGCATGCGGTCCATCATTTCTAACATGAACTTGCGCTCCGCTTCCCTGTTCTCCTTCTCTAATTGTAGCCTTCTGAGCTCCACCTCCTTTTGGGTATCTATCTCATGCATCTTAACCTCTTTCTGGATGGCCAACTCCTTCTCCCGCATGTCCCTGTCGCTCTTGTCTTTCTCTTTCTGGTATACAAGTTTGTCTTCCTAGATTGCAAAAAAATGGAATTAGACAAAAATTCAAAGACTATTTCGGCTGTTAGGTTGCACGGCATGGGATGCAAAGGATGTATCAGTAATTACCTCAATTTTGGTAGATTTCGCTGCCCTGTCCATCTCCATTTCCATCCTTTGTTCTTGTAACAACATTGAACCTCTCGCCCACTCCATTGTCTCAGCGTCATGGTTGCTGACGCCACTGCTGCGATCTCTTTTCTCCCTTGCTGTCAAGTCAGCTAGAGTCTCCCTGTGCTCTCTCTCTTGCCGCAAAATGTCATGCAAGCCTCTAGGTTCCCGCAGCCGGGCCTCGATGTCGAGCACATAGGCGAGCCTTTTGCTCGACATCTCAGACAACGAATGCACATCGAGCATATCATCGTACATATCCTCTTGATCAGCATCCCTAAGCAACAATTCCCGTCGTTCGGGATCACTCTCCTTCTGAATTTCACGTGCCTGTAGGCATATATGAATGAAAAATACCAATGAAAAAATGAACAAGTGGTGCAACTAGGGTTAGATTAAAAACTGCGGGAAAATAAGAAAAGGCGATGATTTGTAGACGCACACCTTCAGCCACGCAGTTGCGTCCACACAAGCTGCCTTGTATGCTTCTTCGGCTTGCTGATTCAGTTGCCTTTTGTTGCCTTTGCTACCAGTGCGACGCATTGCTTGCGCTCTAGTTCGGGCAGCAGCGGCCGCCTCGCTCGCCTCCTTTGTCCTCGCCGCGGAAGTTTTTGCCTTCAAGATACAAGAGTATGAGAATGTAAGCGATAATAAGTGAGAAGCATAACAAACATGCTCGCCTTAAAAACACACCTGAGTGGTTGCCTCCCCGTCTCTGATTTTTTCCACCACGCGTTGCCATGCTGACCTTAGGTCCTCATCGACTTGTGCCGAGTTGTAATCCCCCTCCAACATTTGGAACCAACGATGAACGAGTTGATCTTTAGTCTCTACCGGATCGTTATTCCGGGAGAGTTTGTCCGCCAGCTCCCCTGTCGCTGCGTCGATGATTTTTTCAGCTTTAACGAAGATAGCCATCTTCGCGTCGAAAAATTTCCGTATTGCACTACCATCCTTGTACAAGCCACACCACTTTCCTCGTCTATGATCGTATGGTATGTGGTTACAAGGGAATCGCGCGGGACAGGCACGGTCTGCACCAGTTTTACGTCTAAACCGACAACATCGACGGAATCAGGCGCTTCCCCGTTAGGCGGATTCGCTGCCGCCTGGCGCGCGCATGTTAGTGCCCGGGTTGCCCCGCCGACACCCTCTACTCCTTCTAACTCCGCCACATCTACGGTTGCATGAGACTTCGGGGTCGGGGGGTTGCTAGAGTCACTCACGATGCTCGCAGGGGAGGCTCGGGGGTTGCTGTTCGGGGTGGTGGTCTCTCTACCCCCGCCATTGCTCTCGCTTCGCTCTTCACTTTCTAACTCCAAGCTGCGTCCACCGCCTGAAAGACGCCTCATTGCGTTCCCAAGCTTGCCGAACATCCCAAAATTAGGCGAGTTTGCCATTGTGCTAGCTTTGGTTTTCGGCACCCAAGTGACAGCACGCGAGATGAACTCTAACAAGAGACTCGAGCGAGCATCTTGCGGGCGGAGGTTCTAACGGAAGGCTCAGGAAGTTAAGACTTAATGTACTAGTTTCTGTCCTAAGCCCGTAGGACCAGATAGCCGATTTTGGCCGATTTCATCCTGTCCTGCGACTGAGGCGTAGGACGGAATGGTACGGATGGGAAAGTAGAAGTACGTAGGCCGAAATTGCTTCTGTACGTTTTTGTACAGGTTAGCGTTTCATCCCGTCCTACGTCTCGTCCTACGTTTGCGAAAGGCGAAATTCCTCCCGGTAGCCGGGGTTATTTAACCAGATACCCTCCTCCCGGTAGCCAACTCCCGGTAGGAGAGGAATAACGACTGTTATTATTATTTCAAACAGGGCGCCCGATGCTATCATGCGGGTGCGATTCCCTGCGATCCTTCTTCGACTTGCTGTCAGGGCCTAAGCGCCGTTAGATATAATGTAGCATCGCATCTCCAGAGTACCCTATAATCCGTATGTTATTTTCATTGGAACGGCCGATACGAGTACCTGTACCGGCATCGATAGCGAGTGTACGTGTATACAGTCATGTTGACAGATCCTATGATTCTATTGAATAAAAATAATTTCTTACAAGAAAAAAAGCAGTGGATGCCACAAAGCAAAAAGAAGAAAAGAGAAAAAATCCCAAGCCCGAGAAACAGGAAGGCATGCCACAGCGTCAGCACTGCCCTCCTGCAAAGCGTCGCGGAGATAGGAACCCAGAGTGCCATGACGAGCAGCAGAAAGACGATGAATAAACAATGAAATAAAGACAGGTACTTGGATACCCGCCTTCTATTTGTTCGGCATGCGCACCGTGCAAGTGTATCCAAGATCTGCTACTATGTCCCATTGACTTCATGCATTGACATGGGCATGTTCCGTCGTCATGCGCTGCCCCCTTAATGATTTTCTGACCTTGAGTGTCAGTTTATCATTCATCGAGGAGGGCGTTTTGAAGTACCTGAATAAAGGGTGTCATTGAGTGCATGCCATTTAATGTATTGGACTCGTGCTGCAGAAATCTTCTAGCTAGTATATTGTTACAGGGCTGTTCACATTCAATGTGAGCTGACATGAGTCATCCCAAGGGAACGCATATTTCTATTGTTGAGAGTTTCGACGGAAACCCTCCTCAGTTTCGCTGGCAACGGCAGAGCCCCACAAGGGCTTTGCTATCATAACTAAATACTAATTACATTCTTGCTACATGTGAGAAATTAAATGCTCTCATGCAGTCAGCCATCTCAACGTCAGTCATCATCTTCTTTGATTCATTCCTTATTTTTTCCAAAATAGATTCAACACTCTCAGCCTCTATCTGCATCACACACACAACATTCCCAGTCTGTAATTTCAATAAGCACTCCTGGCACATCGACCAACTACGTCAATATGGTATCAACGCGGCGAGCGAGGATTACTTGTTGTCGCTGGCGATACCAATAGCAAAACTGTAAAGCGTGGCATGAAAGAAATCGAATATAACGGCGCTCTACTACTGCGTATGGTAACAATGCTTAACACGATAACTGTGGGGCCGAATGCATTAGTTTGCGCGTCTCCGAGTTCGGGCGCGCTTGCATACTTTTGTGCGTGTAATAACGTCATCGACCCATGCGACGTTGTGCCTCAACGACGCATGAGCAAATGCACGTATGTGTGGTTTGAAGCGTGCGTCTGTGCAACAGTAGGTGATATATGAATACCGTGAATGTGCACTTTCAATTGTGTGTGTGTGTGGGGGGGGGGGGGATATACTGTACGTTTCTGGAAAAGAGTGACTATGTGTATATGAGAGAGAGAGAGAGAGAGAGAGAGAGAGAGAGAGAGAGAGAGTGTGTGTGTGTGTGTGTGTGTGTGTGTGTGAGAGAGATAGAGAGGGAGGGAGGGAGGGAGGGAGGGAGAGAGAGAGAGAGAGAGAGAGAGAGAGAGAGAGAGAGAGAGAGAGAGAGAGAGAGAGAGAGAGAGAGAGAGAGAGAGAGAGAGAGAGAGAGAGAGAGAGAGAGAGAGAGAGAGAGAGAGAGAGAGAGAGAGAGAGAGAGAGAGAGAGGAAGAGAGAGAGTGTGTGTGTGTGTGTGAGAGAGAGAGATAAAGAGAGAGGGAGGGAGGGAGGGAGGGAGAGAGAGAGAGAGAGAGAGAGAGAGAGAGAGAGAGAGAGAGAGAGAGAGAGAGAGAGAGAGAGAGAGAGAGAGAGAGAGAGAGAGAGAGAGAGAGAGAGAGAGAGAGAGAGAGAGAGAGAGAGAGAGAGGGGGGGGGGGAGAGAATGTGTGCGTGTGTGACAGTCGTGTATATGTTAAATCAAGGAATATGATATATTATGCCTCAGAGTGCATAAATAGATGTATGTATGCCTGTGCAACACTTAATTATTGAAAATTTGTCTAGCTGTGTGTATTGTGACAGCGAGAGACACGGGAAAGCGCAACAGTGTGTACATGTGTGTGTGTGTGTGTGTGTGTGTGTGTGTGTGTGTGTGTGTGTGTGTGTGTGTGTGTGTGTGTGTGTGTGTGTGTGTGTGTGTGTGTGTGCGTGGAAAGAAAAGGTAGATTCAATGACAATGATGAATTAAAACACGTAACCCATCTCCTCCCACTGATCGTTTGCGCGTACAATGCGTCCTCGTTGATAATTAGCATCGCAACAACAAATCACGGGAGAGGAAGTCCGGGTCTAGCACTCTTTCGCAAGGCCCGACTGTAACCGCTATCTCGTGAAAGCCCTGCCCAGGAAGTATAAACAGAATAAAAGACTAGAGCTCACCTTTAACGACAGAGAAGAGATGAGAGTCCATCGCGCCTGCATGGCGCGCCCCCAAGAGCCCCATACCCAGGCTCACCCGCGGACAGGACCACGTATTGTCTTCTCAAATTATCGACGATGAGCACCCCAAAACCTCAAAAGTTCGAATACAGCGCGAGTGTTCTTGCCCCCTCTCGGTTAGAAATGTATGGGTGAACACGATGGCGGGGTGGGAGCCTACCCGACACGCACTAGTCTTTCGCTGGCTCTCGCCTGATTTTCTGTTAGCGTGAATAGCGCCGCGTGCGGTCAGCGGAGGTGCTGCGGGGTCAACTCCAGAAGGGCGCTTGGTACGTACATACAGTTGCAAAGTAGATACGAAGATCGGGGAAGCACCCGCGGGTGGGGAATAGCATACTATAAGTACCGTACCTCGTGAGACTGTTGTGTAGAAGATTTTGAAACTACCTTCTTCCGCTGAGTGAAACTCGACATGAGGGTCCACCCATTCCCTATCCGCGACTCTATCGGACGAGGCTTCCACGTCCCTTTCCGTTGTAGACGCACCTCCCATTCACTTAGGTGGCCGGTCCACCCGCGAGCCGACGGTGGACGAGGCAGCAAGAGTCGCATGCAAGAGTGAGGGCCAAAATTCTTTGTTTCCGGCACCTTGGCGCTCGTCTGAAGCTACCGTTGATGTTGCTGGCGACCTGGCCCGCTCGTCTGCTCCTACTCCGTGCCGCAAGGTTGCGAGGCCGCATGAGCGACGAGGGGCCAAACCAACACGAGCCAGACACGCTACACTCTTCCATCCGCTTCGCAGCATTGTAGCATCGGGAAGCAAGGGTAAAACGACTTCGGTTGCAACATAAGCTGGTGGCGAACGCCGTTGCTGGACGGAGACATCTGTGCCCCGCAACCCTCCGACGTCGGCTGTATGTGGCGAGAGTGGTTTCCGCCACGACCATATCACAATTAGCGATAAATATACCCGTAGGAACAGTACAGATATCGATATCTTCCGATTCTCTCGCAAATCGTACGAGTTTTATAGAGGTCAAACATATTGCTATCAGAATTACCCAGCGCATATCCACCGCATATTCGTTCATCGCCGGACTATAGCGATTTTACTATCAAATTCTTATAAGTAGAAGCGGCGGAGGCCACCAAGCAGAAAGAAGAAAAAGAGGGGAAAACCTAAGCCCGAGGAACAGGAAGGCATGCCACAGCATCAGCACTGCCCTCCTGCAAAGCGTCGCGGAGATAGGAACCCAGAGTACCATGAAGAGCAGCAGAAAGATAGCGATTTTACTGTATCGCTATATCCTATTCATCCGCTAATAAGGGGATGACGAGCGTCAAGGATACCTTACGACGTTCAGCAATTTATGTAATCAAGTTCTTAATCCTTAGGTGTTTCATCTTATGCCCGGTCAGCACTGATGCCGAGATGCTCGCAGTGTGTTTAGAGTGGTTACAAATTCTCGCGTAAACACCGTAGCGATGGTTACTGAAAATAATAACTAAATGAATAACGATTTTTTCTTTCGAAATCACTTCGCAAACAATTTCGCAGAGGGGGGATAAATATCTTTCAAAAAAAAATAACGCTCAGCAATAGGAAACAGGGCATCCATGAGTAAGTGTGTGCGTGTGTGTGTGTGTGTGTGTGTGTGTGTGTGTGTGTGTGTGTGTGTGTGTGTGTGTGCTTGTGTGCTCATGTGTGTTTGCGTGTTTGCGTGTGTTTTATTGTATGTGTATACGAGTGTGTGTGTGTGTGTGTGTGTGTGTGTGTGTGTGTGAGTGTGTTTGTGTGTGTGTGTGTGTGTGTGTGTGTGTGTGTGTGTTCGCGTGTGTATTTGTGTGTTTGTGACGAGTACAGTACATCACATGACATTGTACAGGTACTCGTTACTAATTCCAATTCGTGCTTTTCCATCGGATGGACGTACAACGTGGGTACGTCGCTACTGCAATATTCGCAAGGGTTCTTGATGCTTATGTACGACCATCACCTCATGGTACGTACAAGTCGTACGCACAGTAAATCTAACTAGCCAGATGACGCGCGCCTAAGCGAGGTTTCCAATGCAGAATGAGCCGCGTCGTGATTCTCTATCCTAGTCGAGCCGCGTCTCTAGACTGTTGACGACGGTTGGAAAGCCCTAACGCCTAACACGTAAGCGAGACAAGCAAGTGTAAGCTATTTGAGCACAAACATATTTAAGCCAAGTGCAGTAGAGGGAGGTGACATAACCATTTAACAATTCCTTTGTTCACTTACAATACATACTACTAAAGTACAAGCAGTGAAACATCCTCTCATCATCTCCCATTTGCATTGTCACTCTGACATCAAGCAGCGAAAGAACTAAATACATTAGAACTAATTTGTGCTAGCAGTTAGTTACAGAAGGCTAACAGCCACACTAGTTTCGGAGCTCTTTGGTCGACACACGTTTTCGCTATCGTTTGATTTGCTCGACGTTCCTTGATTGACCCGGAATGGCTTCTGTTGGACCTGGACGTTATGTGATGGTCGTACTACATGTAGGAGGGACTAAGCTTTCCGACGTTAAGCTTGTGTTACAACGTGAGCCTCGTTATGGTAAAACTTGATTCCCTGCCGGCTCAGTCACAACTAACGAAGAGCTTGTCGATGTAGTTGTTCGTGAGTTACATGAGGAAACCGGCCTTATCTTGACTCCGGATGATTTGACGTTGTTGAGTGACGCACATGTTCGTGTCGCGTTACTTATCGGACAACATCTCGTTTACGTCTACTCGGCTTCTGTTCCTGTTCCGTACGTTACGACCCACTTGCGCACTCCTGCTCAGCTCGAGCAAATTGTGGCACCTCAGTCGACTATCATTCCGGAAGGTTCTTACTTCGTACCGGAAACAATCGATGTCGGTCGTATGAATCTTACGCCCGCCAAGACGGGTTTACTTCCTGCCATGGAGCATAAAAGCGAGTTACTTCACTTTGGTTACGTGACTCAATGGGATTTTTTATTTTTTTTTACGTCGTGCATTGTATACTTCCCAAGCACTCATTCACGAAGACACGACTATCCCGAGGCAGTTTTTCATGTACCCCCGTTTTTCGTCGGTTGATTCTGGCCCGGTTTGGCTTATCATTCGTGGTTACATCAATCAGTTGTGTGGAGAGACACCGACTGATTTACGTGCGGGAACTCCAATGCCCACGACTAACTTGGCTGGCTTACCTGTGACTCTTACGGAGACTCAACGCAAAGCAGCGATTAATAACTTAACGTTTTTTTGTGAAAATGCCAGTAACTTGGAGGATTGGCTCGAGGCGCAACCTCAGCGCTTTCTTTTGCTCGGAATCATTGCTGACTCGTACGACTCAGTTACTTGGGTTACTTCACAGTTTTCTGGACATCCGAATGGTTGGTGGTTGAACCGGAAAGTACAAGCCGCCATCCCTTCGACGTTTGACCAGATTGTCGCCGAGCTGCGCAAGACAACTTTTCTCCCTAACATCCAAGATGATGCGATTAACGCTATGCTCAACCTTACGCAAGGCAGCATGAGTTACGCTCTCTACACCCATCATTTCAATGACTTCTTACGTCGGTCTCGTCAGAAACTTGCGGCTGATGTTCAGTGCGTGCGCTTTATCAACGGTATGGCTAACTTCGAGTTGAAGCCTCATGCTAAGTCACACCGCTCTCAGAGAGGTTACGACGTTCAACTTGTGGAGCTGCAAAACTTCCTTAACGACGTCGTAACATATTCACCGCAACTGGGCGGAATACGGTCTACCGCTGGTCCATCTACAGCGCATGGAGGTGGACAACCAACTCGGAAGCGCAACTTTGATGACCCGTTGGTGGGAGCCTCTAAGATATGGAAGCGCAATGGTGGTGGCCGTGGTCATGGCCGTGGACGAGGAGGCAATCAAGGTGGTGGTCGTGGCCAATCTTCTTCAAACTCTCGCCGAATTGACTTCAGTGCTATAGCTAATGCGTTGACTCCTCAGGTACGCAAGAAGCACATTGATTGAGGAGGGACTTTGTTTCAAGTCCCACAAGAAGGGACACCGACTCTTTCAGTGCCCCGACCTAAAGGGCAAAGCGGCTGTAAGAGTGCCGCCGTCTAAGAGGCAATGATGGTTGCTTGGTTGTTCTACTAGCGAACTGGAGCAGCCGGCTACATATATTGTTCGATTTGAGACATTGTTAGCGACATTGTTAGAGACATTTTTAGCGACAGGGGTCGTCGATTTGCGTTCGACATCTCCATCGACTACAGTCGCGACAATTGCAACTCTAGTCGCACGTCGTCGCCGTCAAACAAAATAGAGACAGAGTCGGAAACGTGTAACCATACGTTTGATTTATTGGAAATTTGTTAACTATGTTTTTGAGCCTCTGCACGCACGATTCGACTTTACTTTGGAGGGCTGTGCTGATGATGAGGGTTTAAACTCGCATGGTGACTTACCTCAATCTTCGCCGAGTAAGTCGATTCTTGAGAGGGATTTGTCGGGAGAACGGGTGTTTATTTATCCTCCCTAGGAGTTGGCTGAACAGATTGGACAGCATTTTGAGAGTTGTCGTCGGACAGCTCCAACATCTACGATGGCTGTTTTTGTTCTACCGAAATGGGCAAAGTTCAACCAGCTCACTAAACACTGGAAACTCTAACAAGAATTCCCAGCTCGCACACAACTTTTTACTCGTCAGTCACTGGAGAACCCAGTGCAACAAGAGGTGGTTGCTCCAGCTCCTTAGCATGTACAGTTGTGGTTAGTCGACGCCGATTGTGCTTTTTATGACTCGGCTTCGCCTACAGACTATGACCAACCCATATCGGTACATGTACCTCCAGTCGACTCGGAAGATGCCATCGCTACGCTACAACATTTTTTTCCGCCAGCTACAGCTCTACTGATTGACCTCACGGAAGCTCGCCCGTTAATTCGAACCGAGCTGACTGTGAAAACTCCGGATGGTGGACACCAGATTTCTGGCTTGGTGGATTGCGCTGCGACTCTTGACTTCGTTTCTGAGGACTTCGTACGACGCTTTGCGTTACAGACTCGAAAGTCTTTAACTAAGACACATGTTCGACTTGCCAACGGACAACGAGTGACTTCCTCGACAGCCTGTGATGTTACTTTTGAGCTCGCTAGACATGAATTTCAACGGAACTTTTACGTCTTACGTGATTTGCGTGCTACTGATTTAATCCTGGGTTTACCATGGCTTGACGACGAACATGCCTCTTTACAATTTGGTTCTACTAGGGTGTTTACGGTAATGGACGGTACAGCAATGGAGACTCGGCTCGAGGAACGACGTCCCGAATGTCTCCTAATGTCTTCTACCAAAGTTTAGAAACTCGTGAGCAAGACGCGCCGCAGCAAGGGACGTAATGCTGAATTTTACGTAATTGAACTTACACCAGCGGCTAACCAGCCAACTGAATTTCACATTGGAGAGGAGCTAACAGCTTACCAACGTGACAACTTCCGGTCGTTACTCTACGATGACTTCCCGGAGTAACTGCAACATGTGAACTCTCAACATATAAGTCGACAGTGGGATCACCCCATTGAAACAACTGGCCCGATGAAACGTCAACGGCTGAACATATTGTCCCCGGCAGAGCGCGATGAGCTAAACCGACAGCTCAAACACGCCGTAGACGCTGGTTTGATACGTCCCAACTACAGTGAGTTCGGCTCGCCAATTCTTTTTGTGCGTAAAGCTCATGGCTCGCTACGTCTGTGCATTGACTACCGTGGCCTTAATGAAGTTACGCGTAAAGATGCTTACCCACTTCCGCGTGTGGACGACACGCTTCATGAGCTTAAAGACGCAAACTTCTACACTCACCTCGACCTCGCCTCTGGCTTATGGCAAGTTCGAGTGCGTGATCATGACATCCACAAGACGGCGTTTCAAACTCTTGATGGCTTAATGGAATGGGTCGCCATGCCGTTTGGATTGTGTCATGCACCAACTACGTTTCAGCGGATGATGAATGACATTCTTCGCGACCTTTTACATAAGTTCGTTGCTGTCTACCTCGATGACGTCTATATCTACAGCCGCACTCTGGAGGAACACCTTGAGCATGTGCGTCTTGTTCTACAACGCTTTAAGGAGGAGGGCTTGAAGCTACTTCTCAGGAAATGCTTCTTTGGCCTTCAAGAGATGGGATTTCTGGCTATATAGTGTCAACTGCTAAAATTTTGGTTTCCACAAAGAAAGTCGCGGCCGTTGCAGACTCGGCAGTGCCCACGACGCCGAAGGAGGTTCGCAGTTTCGTACAGTTTAGACAATTGGATAGAAGCCAGAGCTGGATATTTTTGGCGCCTCGATCGCCTCGGTATTCCACGGAACTCTGAGCTCCGGTTGAGATTGATCACACAGCTGCACGCGAGTCCGCCAATTGGTCACATGGGAGTTGCTAGCACTCTTGCTAAAGCACTCGACAGATTTGGGTGGAAACGACTTCGCCAAGATGTGAAAGATTTTTGTGAGCGTTGTGTTGTATGTCGACGAGCAAAGATTCAACCGCAGCAGATGGCTGCGACTCTTTACCCATTGCATGTTCCACCCAGACCGTGGCACACAAGTGGTCTTGAGTGCTTAACACACTTACTTGAGAGCACTTGCTTTCACATTGTGTTGATTGTGGTATACCATCTAACTCGTGAATGGCCCATTTTCTGCCGTGTATAGAGACTGTTACTGCCGAAGAAACTGCAAATTTGTTTTTATAGGGAGTCTACCGATAACCGATTACATGGACCACCCATATGCCGATGAGTGACCGTAACCCGAAATTCGTGAGTGGCTTCTGGCAGACACTTTGGCAACGCCTCGAGACGCGCTTGAACATGTCTTCCAATCGACACCCAGAGACAGACGGAATGACGGAGCGAGTGAACAACACATTTCAGCAGCTTCTTCGTTGCTTTTGTTGCCATGACGGCTCTGATTGGACGACTCTACTACCACAAGTAAAATTTGCGTACAACGCCTCTCGTGCACTCGGAATTGAACACACCCCGTTTGAGGCTAATTTTGGATTCTCCATACTTGAGGAGCCTCCAGACCTGCTTTTTAGCATGCGACCGTCAATTCCGGTTTCGCAAGACGCAACAGAGCAGTTACAATTGTTACAAGAAGTACATACTCTGGTACGCTCTATGTTATAGCTACACAAGGACGAGATGCAAGCGCGCACATAACCGTCTACAGCGCTACACTTTGTCAAAAGAGACAAGGTGTCAGTCGTTACAACGAACCTTTTTCTACGTGGACAACCGAACATGAAACTCAGAGACAGACAGCTTGGACCTTTTACAGTGGAGGAGCAAATTGGGAAAAACAATTACATATTGAAACTTCCAACGACAATACGCATACATCTTGTGTTCCATGTAAACAACTTACGACCATGCTCTACCGTTCCACTACGACCCGCTCTCCCGGTGACTGTTCTTGAAGAAGACGACGAGGAGTTTGACGTCTCACACACTTTGTTGTGTGCATCAAGTCGTTACCTAGACGACGAGGCAAATATTTGCTCTTCATGACGCACTTCCGTGATGACGACGTTCCACCTATCTGGCACCGTTTGAATAAGGTGCATCGAACTACGGCGTTACAAGATTTCTTGGAACGCCCCAATGGCACAAGTTTGCCAAGACTCAGGCGTATATTGACTTCATGCACGCTCACCCAGCGCGCATTCTTGAGTCCAAGTAATTGCTTCAGTAACGGAGCTTTGACCACGGAGGTCTGTCTCGCGGCGGCCTCACAGATATGTCAAGAGGGGGAGGATAAGAGTGTGACGAGTACAATCTTGTAACAGTACATTACATTACATTGTACATGTACTCGTACTAATTCCAATTCGCACAATTAATCTAACTAGCTAGATGACGCGCCTAAGCGAGGTTTCCAATGCAAAATGACCCGCGTCGTGATTCTCTATGCTAGTCGAGCCGCGTCTCTAGACTGTTGACGACGGTTGGAAAGCCCTAACGCCTAACACGTAAGCGAGACAAGCAGGCGTAAGCTATTTGGGCAGAAACCTATTGAAGCCTAACGCAGTAGAGGGAGGTGACAGAACCATTGAACAATTCCTTTGGTCACTTACAATACATAATGCTAAAGTACAAGCCGTGAAACATCATCTCATCATCTCTCATTTGCATTGCCACTCTAGCATCAAGCAGCGAAAGAACTGAACAGATTAGAACTAATTTGTGCTAGCAGTTAGCCATAGCAGGCTGACCGCCACTGTGTGTGTGTGTGTGTGTGTGTGTGTGTGTGTGTGTGTGTGTGTGTGTGTGTGTGTGTGTGTGTGTGTGCGCGCGCGTGCGCGTGCGTGCGTGCGTGCGTGCGTGCGTGCGTGTGTGTGTGTGTGTGTGTGTGTGTGTGTGTGTGTGCGTGTGTGTGTGCGTGTGTGTGGATATGTGCATGACAGGCAAGGTCCATTAAATGTTCCTTCCAAGGGTAGCGTGCATGAGCATGTGCAAGTTGGCGCCCAACAACATGACATGCAAGAGAGAGAGAGAGAGAGAGAGAGAGAGAGAGAGAGAGAGAGAGAGAGAGAGAGAGAGAGAGAGAGAGAGAGTGTGTGTGTGTGTGTGTTTGCATGTGTTTTTACTCATTCCCCCAAAAATAATTAATTAATTCCCCAACAACACCGTGCAGCGCTAAACGTCATAGTTGTTTATCTATGTCCCATGCGGTCGTGTTCATATGCGACAATTAGCACTGCGGGTTGTGGAGGCTTGATACGATACCCGTTATTTTATCACTATCGGAGGAGTTCATCGTGGTAGTAGTGCCTAGGTGGGTAGCTCCGCTGAGTTCCGAGTAATGCGACACCGCCAACCCGCAGAGACGCCTCGCCACTGCACCCGCTTGACGAGGAACGGCACGGCGCAGCAACGAAACCCCGCCTAAAGCCACCATACACTGCCTAGTATCGGAGTTTAGTAAAAGGTAAAGCTTCGCAAGCTGCTACTTCCCATTCGACCATTAACCCTTATGGTACTTACGTCGTTCAAGAAGAAGGTTCGCAGTTTTGTGCAGCAATTGTACAACTTTTGCGCGAGGTTCATCCATCATATAAGCGACCTTACGGCACCACTGGCGGACTTGCAACGGATGTCCCAGTCACACAAGTTTACGTTGACGCTTGTCTGTTTGGAAGCCTTACGGCTCATTTCCACGCCATTGTTGATCCTTCCGGAGGTTAGCTCGGACGCGATGTTCACCGTTGCTACAAATGCTTCGACAATGGGGATTGCTACAACAAGACCAAGGAGGAGGACTTCAAACAGTCTCTTTCAAGGCGCGGGATTTGCAACCGTTTGTGGGTTCGATGGCGCTTGCGTACCGGAAGGGAGTCCTGAACGAAGCTGATCCGTTAAGTCGACGACTAGACTTCGTACCTCAAGCCACAATTTCATTGTTTGGGGACAGCGAGGTTCCATCAGATTCAGAATGACGACGGAAGTCCCATTCGTTGCTAGGAGACGCGTTTTTTTTAAGTGACATGTAGCACGTTGCGGTTGAGCCCCGAGTTCGTTGATCTTACTCGCGAGGAGTACTCCCAAGATTCATTTTATGGGGACGAGGGTGAGTGGACGAAAGACAGCCGGATTGAAGCAAGAGCTGGGTATTTGAAATTTGAAATTGCTTACAACATGTACCGGTGAAACCGGATGCTGTCTTTCGGCCCCCCATGTATGTGTCGTTAGCGGTCTTATATTAACATGAGCTAGACCGTGAACCACTGATTCCAACCTCCCCATTGGCATTGACGATACCGTCTAAAACATACACGTAACCATGTCTTTATCATTTTCGATCTATACGTTTTTTTTGGATACAATACGAAATAAAAAGTGACGCTAGTCTCCACGATACGCGGCCTGCTCCAACCGCTGCGGGGAGGTTGGTCAACGAGGCTGGTCGGCTTGAGTTGGTCGAGGCGAACGTGCCCGACCTCGGGTACCGTGCGACTCCGGTCGTGCCGGCGCCAGGGGGGAAAGGCATGTGAAAACCCCCCTCGCTCAGATCTTCGTCGGTCCCGTCTCGATCCGTGCTCTTCCCCGCCCGAGGTAGTAGTTGCTCCTCCCGACGCACTTCGCCACCTAGCCGAGTCTTCCCTCCTCCTTCGGGGGCTGAGAAGAGAAAATAACTAGGCTGCATACGGTGTCCGGCTGGCTCTCCTACCCCCGTGCAAGATGTTATCATGTCCCATGTCCTTGTTCCGTTTGTAGTTTCCAACCTCCATTTGATCGCGCGGTGGCAGACCGTATCCTCCCCCGGTGGTGTACATGGTTAGGGGGCCGCCTTTACGAGCAGTGTGTTGTTACGATAACCCTAGGCACACTGCATGAGGCAGCCTATCGATAATCGGGTACCGACTAGGGGGGGGTGATTCGGACATAGTGATCGAGTCGCCGAACCACAAAAGATGTTGGGTACGGGAATATTTTTCCAAAAGCCCCCCGTACCGGGTTTTTCCGGCGACGGTTGATCCTAAGGATCGCCGCCGCCTGACCGTGCCGCTCCTCCGACCGCGACCCACCTCCGTCATACGCAGCTTAATGCCTCGCCCCCAGGGTAGACTTAAAAGTCTCGCACGGCTGGCTACTGCTAGCGAGCGCCGTGCCCTAGCGTTGCTTCCTAGCTGTCCACCGCCAGCTCCAACACCCTCGTCCCACAGCTGATCCGTCCGTACCCTTCCGCCAAAAAATAAACAATCCGCAGACATCGTTCCCGCCGTGACGGGAGAGTATCTGTGAGTATTTAGTTGCTGAAAAAACACATCGGACTGGCCGAGCGGGAGATCCTTGTGATGGTGTACGGATACCTTCCGTACATGGCTTCCCGAGAGTTGCTGATCCCGCGGATCGCAGCTGTCGGTACCTCGTTTAGCCCCCTAGTACGGTGCCAAGCCTAGCACGGCTACGGGGTTACCAGCGCCCACCGCGTAGAGATAGAGGTAGGGGCTGGGTACTTTTGACGTCTCGACCGCCTTTGTGTCCCGCGGAACTCTGAGTTCCGACTGAGATTATTCGCTAAGATGCACGACTAATCGTTATCTGGTCAAAGAGGAGTTGCTAGCACTCTTTCTAAAGCACTCGGCAGATTTTAGTGTAATCAAATTCGCCAAGATGTTAAGGATTTTTGTGAGCGCTGCGTCGTCTGTCGACGAGCTAAGATTCAACCACATATGGCTGCGAGTCTTTACCCATTACATGTTCCACCCGAACCGTGGCACACGGTTGGTCTTGCCTACTTAACACACTTGCATGTGAGCAATGGCTTTGACAATGTGTTGATTGTGGTCGAACATCTGACTCGAATGGCCAATTTTTTGCCGTGTATGGAGAGCGTAACAACCGAGGAAACTGCTAAATTGTTTTTACATGGAGTCTACCCATTACACGGACTACCTCGAGTGCTCGTCATTTATCGCGACCCGAAATTCGTTAGTGGCTTATGACACGCGCTTTGGAGACGCCTTGGAACGCGGCATCACATGTCTTTTAGTCGACACCCGGAGACGGATGGACTAACGGATCGCGTCAACATAACGTTTCAGCTGCTTCCACGGTGTTTTGTCGCTACGACTGGACAAACTTGACAAATTAGTTACCTCAAGTGGAGTTCGAGGAGACAAGGTGACAATCGATACAAAATAATCTCTTCTTACGTGGGCAGCCTAAAAACAAGTTGCGTGATCAAATGCTTGGACCTTTTACATTCGAGGAGCAGATTGGGAAACACAGCTATATATTGAAACTACTAGCAACATTGCACTTACACCCAAAGGTTCACGTCAACAATTGTTGGACGACGAGACAAGTACTTGTTCTTCATGACGCACTTCAGTGATGACGACATTCCACATGACGAACGAAGTCCATCGTACAACGGCGTCACAAGATTTCTTGAAGAGGCCCCAATGGCACGCGTTTGCCAAGACTGGTGCGTGCATCGACTTCATCGACATGCACACGCTCACCCACCGCGCATTCTTGAGTCCCAATAACTGCTTTAGGAAAGAAGCCTAGACCACGGAGGTCAGTCTGGCGACTGGCCTCAAGATCTGTCAAGAGGGGGAGGGTACGAGTGTGACGAGTACAGCCATGCAAAAAATACATTGTATGACGTTGTACAAGTAGTCGTTACTAAATCCAATTCGTGCTTTTCCATCGGAAGGACGTGCATCGTGGGTACGTCGTTGCTGCAACTTAGCGAGGGTATTGATGCATACTTTACTACCAATACCCCCCGATACGTACGTTTACGCACAGTTCATCTAACTAGCTAGACGACGCGCCGGACGAGATTCCCAATGCAAACGAGCCGCGTCGATAGTTTGTGTACATCCGTCAGAGAGCCCTAGTACATGGTACGAGGACCAAGCGAGAGCAAGTGCAAGCTAGTTTGGCGAAAGCTATTTAAGCCTAGTGCAATAGAGGGAGGTGACAAGACCTTTTAACAATTCCTTTGTTCGATTGCAATATACTTTTAGACTAACTGTCAAACATCTTCTCATCTATCCCTCCATATGTACTTCCACTTGCAGTGACAGCAACATCAAGCAACACAAAACATATTTGTGTTGGTAGTTAGGTTTGAGAAAGCAAACTGAATGTTTAATCGTGCAAACACGTTCAGTATGGAAGGTGACTAACGCATACGTCGTTACAATCACAGTCGCGCAAACTAGGACAATCAAAGAGACAGCCAGCCCGAGGCGTGGTGTAGGGACAACATAAGTGAGTGAACTCTAGCCTAGACAGAGCTATGTACCGAATCAAACACAGTATCGGTGTCCGATCTAGAGATATGTACTAAAAATATATAGAATAGCTTACGATAGCTATCTGCAATTAATAACTAGAAGATATTACTTACAACACTCCCCATGAAGGTAGTTACGGGATGAAGCGTTGCATTGGGTCCGCTCCTCCCATCAAGATTGCACTTCGGTGTATTGTCAGTGCAGGTCTTGGTAGTGGTATGGTGAACATATCAACCACCATTTAGTCAGTGGGGAGATACCTTAGCTTGATGGTTCCCTGCTCCACGTGGTCCTCGAGGAAGTGCTACTTCAGACCGATGATGTGTTTGGTCTTCTCGTTGACCAAGGTATTCTGGGAGTACGCGATGGCGCTTTGGTTGTCCTCCCAAATGGTGGTGGTTTCGGTGATGGGGGCGTTGAAGATCTCCTCCATAACTTGGCGGAGGTGGATTCCCTCCTTGGTGGCGTTAGCCGTAGAGTAATACTTTGCTTCACAAGTGGACTAGGCCACACAAGTATGTTGTTCGGACTTGTAGCTGATGGGCCCGCGTCCGAGGGTGAAGAGATAGCCCGAACGTGACTTGCGAGTGTTTCTATCGTTTGCCCGATAAGCGTCGGCAAAGCTTGTAGGTTGAATATTGTGGTCCGTGCCCCTAATCCCCCCCAACGTTATGCGCATGTCGATGGTGCCATGGAGATATTGGAGTACCTTCTTCATGGTCTGAAGGTGAGCGCCCGTGGGGGTTGCTTGGGCGGAGCCAAGGATGCTCAAGGCCGTGGTGACATCGGGGCGTGTGCAGACGGGCGTGTACTGGAGGCTGCCCATGAGGGTAGAATAGACGTCCTTTGCCACCCTGATAAGGGGGTGGGAGACCATGTGCGCGAGGTAGCCGGGGTCCATAGGGAGGGACGATGGTTTAGAGTCGGTCATGCCATAGAGAATGTCACGCAGGTACTTGATCCAGCGACATGGTGCGTGCCGAGCGGTCGCGGGTGATGTGCATGCCAAGGAGTTGGGGGAGGTCACTCATGTCCTTGATTTTTAACCGTGCACCAAGTGGAGCCTTGAACAATGTAAGCCATGAGGCATCATTGCATGCTCCGGGAATGTCGTCGACGTAAAAGTGCTATCATGGCGAAGACGTGACCGTCGCGGAAGATGTAGATGTAGGGATCCGTGACGCATTGTTGCCACCCGTGGTTGACAAGCCTTGCACGAAGGAGCATGTTGAACTCGCGAGGGTATTGTTTCAGTCCGTAGAGGCAGCGTTTGAGGTGACGCATTTTAGACGTGCCATCAGAGAAGCGAGAGGCTGGCTGATGTACACGTCCTCCTTGATGGAGGCGTAGAGAAATGCAATATCGATGTCGAGTTGACACAGTTCAAGGTCGCGGGCTGCCGCGATGGCGAGGAAGAGGCGAAGGCATGCCATGCGGATGTCTGGGGAGAACGTTTCCGTATAGTCGAGGCCATCGCGTTGGCTGCAACATTTGGCGACGAACCGTGCTTTGAAGCGGGAGACATCGCCCACAGTGTCAGACTTGACCTTATAGATCCACACGATGTTGACGACCACGCGGTCGGGGGGAAGGTCGACGAGTTCCCACGTGCCGTTGTCGATGAGGGAGGAGTACTCTTGCTGCATAGTTGCTTGCTACTGAGGAGCATGGGCGCTGACCTCGGCAGCCCGGTACGATTTAGGTTCAACACACTCCCGGGCGTAAATAGGGGCAACGGCGGTCGGTGTGGCGCCGGCTAGGGTGTGGGGTGGACCAGTGATCAGGTCGGTCACGAAGGGACGCTCGAATATGTCCTCCTTCGCTTTGCCTTGTTCAGGGTCACAACACGCCGTGACAAGTATCGGCGGGTAGTCGGATATGCGGGCCACAAGGTCCCCGTAGGGGAGGGGATGAGACCCGAGACGAGACTGACGGGGGGCTTAAGGGGGAGGGGGGGGGGAGGTTCGGATGGGAAGCTGTCGAAAGGGTGGGATGTGGGCGACGTGGTCAGAGAGTCGGCGATATCCGAAGCGTCTGCGATCACCGAGTCAACGGGGAGTCGCGCGCCGAAGCCCGGGGTGTCCTCTTTGTAGACAACGTGGACTGATGTAGTGATGCGGGGAGTCTCGGGGTTGTAGACGCGGTACTCTAGGGCGTCGTGCGGTAGCTGACCATGACACCACGAACCGCTTTTTCGCTAAGTTTCCGACGGAACTTGTCGGGCACCTTGGAGGCGTCAAGTGACGCCGACGACGTAAGTAAGGTGAGAGGGACGCCACCGGCGAGGCCGACCAAGCGGTTGTACGTACGGTTGCGTAGGTACACAGTTGTGCCGACATTGCACGACCTTATGGAATTTGGAACATCCATGTTGTCGAGCATCGCAGATGCATTATCCTTGATAGTGCGCCAAAGGCGTTCGGCTTCGCCGAGCATGTGATACGTATAGGGGGCAGAGTATTGTACGCCGACGCCCAGGTGCGCACACATCTCGCGGGTCTCAGCAGCCTCAAAGACAAAGTTCGAGTCAACTTTAAGGACCGGGGCAAAGTCACCTAACTGGGAGTGGTGGCGTGCATGCAAGTGCATGCAAGTGCATGATATCCAGCGGGATGGTTTCAAGCTCAGAGCAGGTGTCGTCTTTGGACTTAAGAAATCGCACCCACATATAGTGAGTGCGGTGGTGGCGCCCGCCGGCGGCGCAGCGGCGGCGGCCCCGGAGAGGGGTGCGCTCGCAGGCCCGTCGGCACCTACCTCTACCTCCACGCGGTGGGCGCTGGTAACCCCATAGCCGTGCCACGCTTGGCACGGTAGGGGGCTGAACGAGGTACCGACAGCTACGATCCGCGGGATCAGCAGCTGTCGGGAAGCCCGGTACGGAAGGTTTTGGAAAAACATAATATCCGTACACCGGCACAAGGATCTCCCGCTCGGCCAGTCCGATATGTCTTTTCCGCGACTAAATACTCGCAGATACTCTCCCGACGATGGGGCGGGAGCGGCGTTTGCAAAATATTCTTTGGCGAAGAAGGGTACGGACGGATCAGCGGAGAGACGAGGGTGTTGGAGCTGGCGGCGGACACCTGGGAAGCAGCGCTAGGGCACGGCGCTCGCTAGCAGCCGCCAGCCCTGCGTGAGCCCTAGGTCTCCCCTAGGGGCGAGGCCTTATGCTACGCGGGACGGAGGTGGGTCGCAGCCGGAGGAGCGGCACGGTCTAGCGGCGGCGGTCCTTAGGATCGCCCGCCGCCGGAAAAGCCCGGTACGGGGGGCTTTTGGAAAAATTCCCGTACCCACCATCTTTTGAGGACCGGCGACTCGATCCTTGTGTTCTTCCAACCCCTTCCCTAGTCGGTACCCGGCTGTCGATAGGCTGCCTTATGCAGTGTGCCTAGGGTTATCGTAACGGCACACTGCTCGTAAAGGCGGCCCCCTAGCAACGTAAACCACCGGGGGAGGGTACGGACGGCCACAACGCGATTAGATAGGTGTTGGAAACATACGGAACAAGGACAAGGGACATGAGAAAATCTGGCTCGGGGGCAGGAGAGCCAGCCGGACACCGTCTGCAGCCTAGTTATTTTCTCTTCTCAGCCCCCGAAGGAGGAGAGAAGACTCGGCTAGGTGGCGAGCTGCGTCGGGAGGAGCGGCTAATACCTCGGGCGGGGTTGAGCACGGATCGAGCCGGGACCGACGACGACCCGAGCGAGGGGGGGTTTCACCTGCCTTTCCCCCCTAGCTCGGGCACGACCGGAGTCGCACATGAGCCGAGGTCAGGCAGGCTCGCCTCGACCAGCTCAAGCTGAACAACCTTGCTGATCAGCGACCCCGCAGCGGCTGGAGGAGGTTGCGTATCGTGGAGACTAGCGACATTTTATATTTTATATTGTATCCAAAAAAAAAAACGTATAGATCAGAAAATAATAAATACCTTGATACGGGTATGTTTTAGACGGTATCGTTACTGCCATTGGAGAGGTTGGGATTAGTGGTTCACGGTCTACCTGTTGCTTATGAGTCCTTCAGATTGGCAAAGCAAAGGGGGGGGGGGGGCAGAGACAACAGCCGGTTTATACTAGTATTGTTGTAAATAATTTCAGATTTCAAATTGCGGTGGTCGATGACGAGCATGCAGTAGCGGAGACCATGTGGGGAGGGGACATTCACATGACCCCAGAGGTTAGAGGACATGTTCCATAGGGGACGGGATGGTTTTGCGCAAGCAATGGTGTTGCGGGGTGAAGCAGTGGCCTTGTGGAGCAAGCATGAATCACAAGAAGGATTTTTTACTGAGCTAGCTAATGCTAGGCTAGTGGGGACACCGTGGGTGTGCTAAGCCTGCAGACTTTGCAAATTAAGGTGGCCAAACCTGCGGTGCCACAGGAGATGGTAGCACTGGGCAATGAGAGCAATACAGGGACTTACGTCATACGACGACGCCGCGGAAGGGCTTGGGGGCAGCTCTCGGTGATGGGGTAGGAGATAGAGGCCGTTGCCGGACGGTTCTAGCACTCCCATTCCTGTGGGCACAATGAGCAGGAGGATAGGATGTGGTTCAAGTTGCCACATGCGCTGCACTTTTTGGGTAGGCCGCGACCACCGCGAGTGCCACGTGGATTGTGCCCGCGTCCGCTGTTGGTGCCGCGACCAGAAGCGACAAGCGCAGGGATGGAAGGGGCAGATTTGTCAAGGACTGACTGTCCCGGGGCAGTGACTTCCTCGTCCATGTCTTGTTCTAGGTGGAGGATGCTGGCCATCACCTCGTCCGCGGAAATGAGGTAGTTTGTCTCAAACGCGTTGATGACACAATGCTTGGAAGTGACCGGTGCTAGAAATGCCACGGAGCATGAGGAGACCCGGGTTGTGAGGGTGGATGGGAGCAGATCCATCTATCATCTCGCATATTTCGTTATATAGTCGTCAAAGGTCTGACGCATGAAATAAACGTACTTTGTGAGCGACTAGCCCGAGCGTTGGCGAAGCATGAGGTTGTTCAAAAGGGAAAGGGAGCGTGCGAACGAGCGACCATCTAAACGTTCGTAAAGGATGTCCCAAGCGGCATTGGCGCAGTCCGGGCGAGGAGCAAAGACACACTTGACAGCATGTTCAGCGCGTTTGTTGTCGTTGGTAGCGTGCTTTAACATGGCGTACGCGTATGTTTGCGCAGCTTCATCGAGCCAAGCTCTCGACTCCCGGATAGCAAGCTGTGGAATGAGGTAAGCAGCTTTAAGGGACATGAAGGTGAAAAAGTTTTGCTTCGAGGACTTGAAATCCGTGTTGGGTCCCATGGTGGGAACCGTCATCATCATGGAGCGGTTGAGAGACTTCTTATCGAAGCCATTGGCCTCCTTTACAGCGCGGCCGATGACCACCGGGTCGGTGGTGAGACGGCGGCCTCCACGTCCACAATACCTCCACGAAGGCCGTGGGAGGTCGGTGGGGCAACTAGAAAGGGAGGGTGACCGCCAGGGGTGTGGGAGTGGCCATGGTGGGACTGTGGGCCGCCGTACACGGGTGGTGGGGCATCAGGGGAGCGCTGCTGGGAAGGCTAGCAAAACGGGAAGTGTGGGGCTGGTGGGTGCTCATGAGGGTGGAAAAATGGGTGTGGTGGTAGTGGTGGGAGATGAGCTGGATGATGTGTCTCGACATGAGTTGCGTCACGAGGAGTGTCGCGGGGGCGCAAAGCAGTTGTCTTTGTCGCTTGTGCGTCCAAACAAGCGTTAATTAGGGCCATATGCTCGAGGACGAGCGAGAGAGCATCCGGGGGGGTGTGGAGACGGGAGAGTCTTGAGTGATGAGACGGGAGAATTTATCCTCACCGTCGTTAGGCGGGGCAGCAAGTGGGTCCGCTGCGGGTGGCTTGTGTGCCATCGGGAACGGCGGCTCCAACATGTAGCGACATGCAGTGGTGAGAACCACTAGCCGCACTTGTGCCTTACAACGGCTCCAGAGAGACGGCATGTTGCTCTGCGGCCCCTCGGCATGATGCCCCGGGGCGTCTCAAAGTACCTTTTCAATGTCCTCCACCCAATGTGGGGCACGAGTTTAACATGTTTCACCCATAACTTGTTTAACCGTGCAAACACGTTCAGTATGGAAGGTAACTAACGCATACGTAGTTACACTCATAGTCACGCAAATTAGGACATACACATAGACAATTAGCCCGAGGCGTGGTGTCCGGACAACATTAGTGAGTGAGCTCTAGCCTAGCGACAGTTTTGTACCGAATCAAACATAGCATCGGTATGTCCGATCTAGACATGTACTAAACATATATACAATAGCTTATTACAGTAGCTATCTGCAACTAATAACTAGAAGATATTACTTACAACACGTCGAGAGCGTCGAGAGGAGCGGCTAATACCTCGGGCGGGGTTGAGCACGGATCAAGGCGGGACCGACGACGACCTATGCGAGGGGGTTTTTCACCTGCCTTTCCCCCCAAGCTCCGGCACGACCGGAGTCGCACATGAGCCGAGGTCAGGCAGGTTCGCCTCGACCAGCCCAAGCTGAGCAGCCTTGCTGATTAGCGACCCCGCAGCGGCTGGAGCAGGCCGCGTATCGTGGAGACTAGCGACATCTTTTATTTCATATTGTATCCAAAAAAAAACGTATAGATCAGAAAATAATAAATACCTGGATACGGGTATGTTTTAGACGGTGTCGTTACTCCCATTGGAGAGGTTGGGATTAGTGGTTCACGGTCTACCTCACGCTTAGAAGTCCAACAACAAGTTGAGCATAGCAAAAGGGGGGACCCATAGACTCAAGCCGGTTTTACTGGTATTGGGTAAAATATTTCAATTTCAATTTCAAAAATACTTACAACACTACCACAAAAATTTTGTTACCCAAAGCGGCACCAATGTTGGTTACAAACCGTTTTGCGTACCAACTAATTGAAATTAAAATTGAAATTGAAATTGAAATTGTTTACAACAATACCAGTATAAACCGGCTGCTGTCTGTGGGCCCCCCCGTTCAACGCCAATTATTTGTGGACTTATATGCTGGAGCAGACCGTGAACCACTAATCCCAACCTCTCCATTGGCAGTGACGATACCGTCTAAAACATACCCGTATCCATGTATTTATCATTTTTTGATCTATACGTAATTTTTTTGGATACAATATGAAATATAAAATGTCGCTAGTCTCCACGATACGCAACCTCCTCCAGCCGCTGCGGGGTCGCTGATCAGCAAGGTTGTTCAGCTTGAGCTGGTCGAGTCGAACTTGCCTGACCTCGGCTCATGTGCGACTCCAATCGTGCCGGAGCCAAGGGGGAAAGGCAGGTGAAAAACCCCCTCGCTCAGGTCGTCGTCGGTCCCGTCTCGATCCGTACTCAACCCCGCCCGAGGTATTTGCTGCTCCTCCCGACGCAGCGCGCCACCTAGCCGAGTCTTCTCTCCTCCTTCGGGGGCTGAGAAGAGAAAATAACTAGGCTGCAGACGGTGTCCGGCTGGCTCTCCTGCCCCCGAACCAGATTTTTTCATGTCCCATGTCCTTGTTCAGTCTGTTTCCAACACCTATCTAATCGCGTTGTGGCCGTCCGTACCCTCCCCCGGTGGTTTACGTTGCTAGGGGGCCGCCTTTACGAGCAGTGTGCCGTTACGATAACCCTAGGCACACTGCATGAGGCAGCCTATCGACAACTGGGTACCGACTAGGGAAGGGGTTGGAAGAACACAAGGATCGAGTCGCCGGTCCTCAAAAGATGGTGGGTACGGGAATTTTTCCAAAAGCCCCCCGTACCGGGCTTTTCCGGCGGCGGGTAATCCTAAGGACCGCCGCCGCTAGACCGTGCCGCTCCTCCGGCTGCGACCCACCTCCGTCCCGCGTACCATAAGGCCTCGCCCCTAGGGGAGCCTAGGGCTCACGCAGGGCTGGCGGCTGCTAGTGAGCGCCGTGCCCTAGCGCTGCTTCCCAGCTGTTCGCCGCTAGCTCCAACACCCTCGTCCCTCCGCTGATCCGTCCGTACCCTTCTTCGCCAAAGAATATTTCGCATACTCCGCTCCCGCCCCATCGTCGGGAGAGTATCTGCGAGTATTTAGTCGCGGAAAAGACATATCGGACTGGCCGAGCGGGAGATCCTTGTGCCGGTGTACGGATATTATGTTTTTCCAAAACCTTCCGTACCGGGCTTCCCGACAGCTACTGATCCCGGGGATCGCAGTTGTCGGTACCTCGTTCATCCCCCTACCGTGCCAGGCCTGGCACGGCTATGGGGTTACCTGCGCCCACCGCGTGGAGGTAGAGGTAGGTGCCGACGGGCCTGCGAGCGCACCCCTCTCCGGGGCCGCCGCCGCTGCGCCGCCGGCGGGCGCCGGGGACCAACTACAATGTGAGGTTGACGCTATTATGGTATACCGAGACATGCGGGTGCCCCCCAAGTACATGCGGTCGTTTTCAGTCGCGTCCCGTGGATGCATGAAATGGTTGATTGAAATAACGTGCCTAGTGCTTGATTTGAATATCCGAGACTCAACTAGAACGAAAAATCATCTTAGTGGACGTTGCCGACCCTCCGATACGAAAAGCCGGGAATGTCCTATTCGAGGATGACTCCAAACCTACATGGAAGACGGTCGTTTAAGGAATATAGTTGCCAAATAATAACGCGTTGTCCAAGCAAAGCGCCTACTGAACCGCTCATTGGACATCGGAGGAAGTCGTTTAACGCGTTGGGGGTGCTCTCTTGCATGTCCTCGCGATGACATGAGGCATAATGCGCAGTTTAGAACATGAATGTGAAATTGAAATATATTTACATAAAAAACGGCACAATATATGGGCCGATGTCTAACGGTCATCAAAACTTACTCCATCTCGGAAACTTAAGAGCAACAATTTTCCCGGGTACGTTTGCGACCATACAAACCTCTCGACACACCTTGCGGAATATTAATTGTGTGATTTCACACTGTTTGCACTATGATCCCGTTGCATGTGCTCATGTACAAGGCAGCCTTATGTCATCCTAGAACTTATTGTCACACTATTTGCGGTACTCTATTCCCTGTTAGTGGGCATGCCGGTGCTTGCGCCGGCTGCCATATCTCTCCTCTTACTTCTCTAGTATCCACACCCGGCCCCCTTGTGGGGTCGGCACGACCCTACGTGTAACTATCAATTTCAACCGCCAACATGTTATGGGCCCTCCACCAAGTTACACAAGAGAAGAGCGTGTGTAAAGCGCTCGGCGCCACGCTTGTGCTACTTACTCCCACGTATAAAAGAGTAGAGCGCGTGTAAAGCGCTAGTAATTCATCGTCCAACGACACCCCGCTTCGCCTTCGAGATGGTTGCCTATGACTACCCTACCATCTCCCACGTAAATAGGAGATAAATGTGTGTAAAACGTCCGGCGCCACGCTCCGACGCTCGCCCCACCCAACTTCCAGTTTGACCTACCCTTCAACCTACCAATGCTCTCGAGCGGGTCGGTTTTTAAACCAACCCGCAAGAATTCGGCCCGCGCGTACTTTGATTAGTATTGTTGTAATTTTTTCGAGGCAACGCCGGAACTCTCACCTGACTTAGCGAGGATTTAACCTTGACCACGGCGAAAGGGGGGAGTCGACACGAGCAACGACAACCGTGTTGGCTTTGCTCCTTCCTCGCCGGTCGCTCTTATGCGTCGGCTAGTTCGCTCATGGACAGTTTTCCCCGCAAAATGTCTGACATGTACATTCCGCAGTATATTTGGAACCGTTTCATATCGACAACTCGTCGGTAGCGGCACATGCATGTGAGCACATGTCGCTAAACCTAATTGGCATGAGACACACGCTACCAACACAACAACTTCGACCAAGCTGGCACATTCGTCGACGTAAGCTAGGACGACAGCAAGACCTCGGCTACCTTGAGGGGGAGTGTTAGCACTAGCATCTCGTTGCATTGTGCTTATTATGTACAAGACAACCATCTGTCATCCTAGTATTTAGTGTCATTCTATTTGTGGTTTTGTATTCCGTATTAGTGGCCATGCCGGTGCCTTCGCCGGCTGCCATTTCTCTCCTCTCACTTCTCTAGTCTCCACACCCGGCCCCCTTTTGGGGACGGTACGACCCTACGTGTAACTATCAGTTTCCATCTCCAACATACACCCGCCGCGGATGCCAACGCAAAATTGATATACCGTGTGGCTAAAAATTGAGATACATCGTCCCCGAATAGTGTGAGAAGCAAAACTATTATTCGGAAGTCGCACTGGGACATAACCATTTCAATAGGGCCCAACGACCACATTTTAGCGCACTTTGGTGTCCGCATGAGGAGTAATGTCGGCGGTCCCCGAGGTGCGTTGTGAAGAGTACAATCACGAATAGGACATTACATGCAACTGTTCATTTACTCGTTACTAATTTGATCCGTACTTTTCCATTGGAAGAACGAACTTGCGGTTACGTCACCACTTCTACATCTCGAGGACATTGTGCAATATTGCACTACAAGTACCTCCCGGTACGTACTGTACCCATCGTTAATTCAATATGTTACACGGCGCTCCAATAGCATTTATTCCCGATGCATACATGCTACGTCGCTAATCTCTTGAGACCGTTGCGAGAGCCCTAACGCAACGTTTGAGGAGCATGCGAGACCATGCGGGAGCTAACAAGGTCAAACATGTTAAGCCTAGTGCATAGGCGGAGAGAGGTGAGAGACGACAATGCTATTTTCCTTTGTAATCACATTCAGTTGTTAACGCTAAGCAATAGAAGTTCTAATCTCTTTATGTGCACTCTGTGGAAGGTGGGGTTTATCTTGGGCCGTTACACGCCCAAATACCATGACCGGATTCACCGGGTTTCGAACCCGCGACTTTTCGAGTAATAGGCGTGTGCTTTACCGGCACACCGGAAAAATGGATAGTCTCTATTTGGCTTCTCACCAATAAGTTCTAATCACGACAACTCCTACTTGCGGTGACAGCAAGAACATCATTGATTTGTGGCAGCAATTACCTTACATAGGTGGCAAACTACCACAGCACAGGTTTCGGAGCGCTTGAGCTTTACACACTGTCGTTGTTCCTTTTATCGTTCATCACGGCTCGTTTGATTCGAAAATCCGTTCGTCCCGATAATTGCGTGGTGGTTGTACTGAATGTCGGAGGCTCTCATGCCCCATATGTCAAACTTGTTTTACAACGTGAACCTTGCACCGGTAAGTGTGGTTTATTTTTGGTACTGCCTTGCCTAACGAGGAACATGTGGACGCTGCCGCTCGCGAGTTGTTCGAAAAGATAAGCTTCACCCTAACTGTCGATGATTTGTCCATGTTCAATGGAGCTGATGTTCGTGTACCGTTACATGATGGCAACTACCAGCTTGTCTACGTGTTCGCACCTTCCGTGCATGTGCCGTACGTGACTACTAGCCTTTGTACGCCAACTCAGGTCGATCATGTTGTAATATCTCAGTCGACCCTTCAACTTGATGGGTTTTAGGTCCTTCTGGCTACAATTGCGGCCGATGGTTTATCCACGACGCCGGTGGTTACTTACAATGTTAAAGCTAATCAAATGACCTACGAGCTAATACATTTTGGCTTCGTTGCTCAATGGCTATCTTTTCGTGACGAGGTATTGTCTCGTCAGATTTTGATTCACCGAGACAATTAAATGCCCAAGGAGCCATTCTTTCAACCTCGTTTTATATATGGTGACTTTGGACATGTTAGTATGTTAATCCGTAATTACGTCAATTAGTTGTGTGGAGAGACGCCGACGGACTTACGCATCATGGTAGTTACACCCCAATTAACTAACTTTTCTGGGCTACGTATTATTTTAACTGATCCTCATCGTAAGACAGTAATTCAGTCACCTTTACAGACATGTTGTGATGCTCGTTGCCTTGAAGACTGGCTTGAGACGCAGCCACCGCGTTTTTGTCACGATGGGCATTAGACATGCCTCGTATAACGCCGTCAAGTGAGTTTCTTCCCAGTTTTCTGGACCCCTTAACATGTGGTTGGTCAATCGCAAGACGCAGGGTTCGTTAATTGACACTTTCGACTTTCTGGTTACGGAGATTCGTTAAACGTCCATGTTGCCTCACATTCGAGATGACGCGACTTTTCCTTTGATTCTACTTACACAAGGCTCAACGAGCTACGCCGACTATACCCAGCAATTCAACGACTTCCTTTGGAGGTCTCGACAACCAACGACTGATGAGTTTTAGGGTAGTGTACGGTCCATTAGTGCCGTGGCTAGTTTTCAGAGTTAGACTCAAACAAAGTCTCATTGTTCACAACAAATAGGGTACAACATGCCGCTTGTGAAGCTCCAAAATTTCCTGAATGAGCTCCTGACTAATTCACCACCTCATTAGGGATGTGCAAGGATAGCACTTACACCAACTTACAACCAAGGAGACAACCGAACAAACAAAAAACGCACGCTCGACATTGTTGACGCTGATGGAGCCAATCGACTTCAGCGTGGTGAAGGATATGGTCGAGGATACGGACTTGACAATTATGGAGACCGGGGCAGATCTTTTCCGAACTCTCGCCGAATTGATTAATTAAAAGCGCCATATGAGTGCGCTCGCATGTCCGTCGTCGTTCATCCCCACTTCCTTATGGTGGGCGCAGGTAACCATGTAGTCGTGCTATGCATGGCATGGTAGAGGTTAGGTGAAGTGCGCCGACAGCTGCGATCCGCGCGATCAACGGCTGTCGGGAATGTCACCTGTTGAGGGTCGAAAAACAATTATGTACTCTCGAACGGCAATATCCCCCGCTCGGGCCGTCCGATTATTTATTTCGTGGCAAGGGTCCCCATGTTCCCCTCTCAAGAAGTATGAAGCGGCAAGAAGGGTGTGGAAGATTTGAGGCGGGAGGGAAGCGTTGGAGACACTGGTGTATTGCCGCCGAGAAGCCGCGCCATGGAAGGGCGTTCGCTTCCCGTCGACTATTTCTATTGATGTCGAGTCTACCATGGGGATGGAGCCCAACTCCGCCAACGAGGAGGACAGCCGCGAGAGGAAAAGTGGCACGTTATGGCGGCAGCGATCCTAGGAATTGATTGCCACCGCAAAAACCCCGTGCAAAGGGTTTTGGTTAAAACGTTCGTACCCGGCACTTTCGTGGTTGGCGTAGCGAACAACCCCCCCCCCCTTCCCTCTCCAGTACCTAACAGCGATAAGAGTGCCTTACGCGGTGTGCTATGGATGATCGCAATATCATACCGCTTGTATAGACAGCTCCTTGGCAACGTCAACCAAAGGGGGAGGGTACGGGACGAGTTCTGAAGTTCAACTAGTGCCGGAAACAACTAGAAGCCTCACGGGACATGCTCAACGCGTCGGGAAGAGCGTCACACGGTTGCTTTCTGCGGCTATGGTTTCCCTTTCTCCAAAGGGAAAGGGAAGCATACGATGTGAGGACCGTTGTATCCGCCGGGGGGGGTATTAGTTATCCCGGAGGAGGGCGTACGTGCGTGGAATATGGATCGAGCCGGGTCAAACGACGCGAGCGAGGAGTTTTTTCGCCCCCCTTCCCCCCCTCTTTCCGCCCACCCGAAGCCCCGGCATAGCCGGAGTCACATAGGAGTACATGTCACATAGGCCCGACTTGACCCGCACATGTTGACTATTTCATGGAGATCAGCACCCCCGGGTGCCATGGGCATTCCGCGCATAGTGGAGATAGCGACGTAGTTTTTTTCACGTGTTCATAATAATGATGATTTCGTCCAGGTACGATTGAATTGTTATGTTGTCATTACCAATGGAGAGGTTGGACAAGGAGACCTCCGTCCTAAGACCATATTCGTAATACCGAGATGGAAGTATTGGAAAGTCTTTGAGACAAGCCTCGCTAAACATGCATTAGAGAGCATGTGTTCAATTTCAATTAAAAGTGAGATCTGAATCTTGAGTGCGGTGACGTTCAGGGTCGACCATGCATGTCCAATGGCGTTAATGTGGCTCGATCTCAAGCGCGAGGCACTTAGCGGCGCCTTGTGTTACATCCGCATTTACGGTAGCCTTGGCTAAACTACGGAGGGAGCTGAGATGGAGGGGGCACCGCTGCGAAGAGAGTTTCAAGCCTCCGACCACCGGAGTGGGAGGTGAATTTTAGGCCACGTAACGACCTTACGCATACCAACGCCCCAAAAAGCAGGGATTATTACACAAGGAAGAGACGAATCGAGCCGGTACAATGTCCGCGACTAATTATACCGGCGATACAAATGCTGAGCACCATAGGCGAAGATAGGGTGGGTACATGTATAAGGAGGTCACGAAGGGACAATATTATATTATGGTTACTCGTGCCGTCGAATGAGCAAAACCAATGGCAACCTTTAGGCTTGTTTGGTTTCATTGTTCTATTGTGTGTGTGTGTGTGTGTGTGTGTGTGTGTGTGTGTGTGTGTGTGTGTGTGTGTGTGTGTGTGTGTGTCTCTCTCTCTCTCTCTCTCTCCCTCTCTCTCTCTCTCTCTCTCTCTCTCTCTCTCTCTCTCTCTCTCTCTCTCTCTCTCTCTCTCTCTCTCATGTGTGTGTTTGTGTGCGTGTGCGCGCGGGCTTTATTTTGGCCCTATTATTATTAAATCGCTATAAAGTTCATGGGGATCGCACATTCGCACCACTATAATGGATGCCGGCCATTCGAAATAGCTTGATAACATTGTTTCGTGTGCGCGGCTATTAGGGCGCGTGAACTTTTTGACATGCATCGGTATTTGATAGAAAATGTCAGAATCGCTAGCAATGCCCGCACGAACTTAAGTGTTCCCAGCGGGACCGGCCTTATTCCTTTTTTGCGTAGTATTGTGGGTGTTGCTTAGGAAACGAAAATTGATGCGAACGTCCGGAGTTCTACTCGTGTTGGTACGCCTCATGCTCATACCTTGTTCTTGAGTGCTATCATATTGTACGGGAAGATGGAGCCCCCTTGGCTCTCGTTTCGTTCGAGGTTCTTGGTCGTATGGTGATTTTAGTGGTTGCTAGCCGTTTTCCGGAAGAGAGGTCCTTCAGCCCGGAGTCATCACCGTGAGTTTTGTTTTGCCGGCATGTAGCTCTCCGTCCATTGGTCCACTCCGGCTGCGTTTTGTTGTTAACGAATCTTGGGAGATGTGCATAAATAGTTGTACCATCTCCGTTCTTCTCTGTGGCACGCTTGGGTTTCACCTTCGTGATGGTGTGCATGGTGGCTATTAAGGCTAGGGATCAAGTGAATTTTGTCGATGGCGATGGTAGTGATATCTTGAAACGTTGGTGTTGATGGTGTTAATATTTCGGATTGACGATGTTGATAGTACTGGTCATATTTTGGAACGCGGACATCGATGGCACATCAAACCGATTTCATCGCCGATATATCGATATTTAGGCCGATGTATCGAAATTTCAACACATCGAGCTTCGATAATTGATATTTTAAAAATATTTTGATAATTGATGGCATTGATATTAGCATTGTTGCCATCATATCGATGTCGATATCACAACCTTGCACATCGACAGCACCATCATCGGTTGATGTTGATACTATCGGCAATGCATAGAGTATCGATGGCTGATTGATCCCTAGCCTTAGTTGCTATGCGAATATTGTTGCTCGTTTCCCTGTTTTGCGGGATTAATCCGTGCATGTTCTTTCTCTCCTTCGTTGTAAGGGAATGGACGATTATTAGTCTACTATTTCGTGACCTCGCTGTCACTTTTTCCTGGCGTTTCCTGACTATGTATTACGACGATTATTATGATATCATTATTCTGTTGCTTGCTGAACGTATTTTTCCACTGCTTGGTTTGTAAGCAAATTATAGGTAACGCCCTTTCGCCAATTACTTACACGCATTTACCCGAGGGCACGTTTTGCCAAAGATGTCAGCTTGCTTACAATTTGGCCAAAAGACCACCACAGGCCTGGCCTGGGGGAAGATTAGCGCTAATTATGGGTTGGGTGGGTGGGTTGCGCGAGCCAGATGGGCGAGCGCAAAGCAGAGAGTGCCAGTGCTCGGGGGTTGCACCGGCTTAAGGGGCTGCCGCTAGCTAGTGCTGCTGGGGGCAGGGCATGGGGCGTTGCGCTAGGCGTTTCCTCAGTCCTCGAGGGTCACCTCGAGGACTGGGTGAGACGCGCCGCTTTTACAGTAACGCTTTACCGTTCAGGTTTGCGTTCTGTCACATATGTAAGTAAGTTTTGCAAACCTCTAGATTTAAAACCAATCTGACTATTTACCCGAGGGCACGTTTTGCCAGTATGTAATAAACCGGAGGTTTAGCGCAGCCTAGTCTTGATGAAGCGGTTTAGCGGGGACGAGCCAGCCGAAGTACTGCCAAGCCGCTGGGGCTGGGGTCATGGTAGGGTCGATGTATTTCCCTTCTGTGACAGAACTGTTCTTGGCCCAACCACCCATGTATTTGACGACGTGGAGTGGGGTCCCGATGCAACTAGCGGCGGAGGCCGCCCCTTTACGGAGGCTGTGCGATGTCCATTTAAATCCGCTCGGAGGTGTGGCGCCGACGGCGTCGCATGCGTCGCGGAGCCAGGCGGAGAGAGTCGCAGCTGCTTGCCAGTCGCTGGAGTTTTCGTAAGGTACGAAGCTCCATAGTGCGGCGGGAGGGGAGCTGTTGTAGAATTTCTTGCAGTAGGCGGTCCGCTGAGTGCAATAATATTCCAGGAGGTCGGCCAGCACCGGATTGGCATTAGTTGGGATGGCAAGGATAGGCTTGTCGACCGCGCTGCGTCTCTGATCGCCCTTAGCTTTGCGTATGAAAAGCCAGATTTTCTGCGAAGGTCGGTCGACGACAAGGTCGCCTGATAAACACCTTACTCCCGACTCGGCCCGGCAGAAGAACGCATAGGTAGTGCAAACTGCCAGCAGCGCTCGAAAACGAGCGATGAGGTGGCGGGAAGTAGGAGTCCACTGGAGGTGCGTACTGAGCGTAGCGGCCGCGGTGAGTAGCGAGAGGGCGAGCGGAGCTGGTAACGGTAGGCGCGAGTCCGCCGCCTGTAGTCGTTGCTGTTGCATCTCGAGTCCGCGACGCGCGTCGGCCAAGAGTTCGCCGACGGCGATAGGCTGCTGTTGGTGGTCGCGGAAAAACTTGTTGATCGCCGAGTAGTACTGCTGTAGCGATGCGGCAGCGACAGTACCTTGCAATCCCAACCAGGCCGTGTAGCGAACGACCGATTGAGTAGTAGCCTGTAGCGGGTGAATATTTTCCTCGTGGCAGAACGCGGCAAATTGACGCAAGCCGCTGTCGTAGTTGGCGTACGTGGTCGGGGCTAAGGAGCTGCTTAACAGGTGTAGCGCAGTGGTACCGATGAGGTCGGTGCCCAACAGGTTTCGCAGTCCGGTAGTCATGCTAGCAGTCCACGGTGCGTGTGCGTCGGGTGTCCGTAAGGTGTAGCGGGCAGGCCTTGTGGGCTTGTTCGCTTGCGTAACCATTGCGCGTAGGTCTGTGAGGCTGGCGTTTGCAGTCCGTAGCGTGCGTCCTATTGCGCCCCTGCGGGTGTGGAGCCAGGCCGGCGTGGCAGTCGAAAAGCCACGACGCTCCATCCTGGTCGTCCGACCCCCTCGCGTGAGCCTAGCCGACCGGGAAAGAACAGGTCTCGCGACGGGGGGTAGTGAATAGTCTCGACGGCTGAGCTGTGGAGGTCTTGAAACCACGGTGCGTGAGGCCAGTACGGGGCGATGACGGTAGCCGCTGCTCCTGATTGGCGTAGTTTTGCACAGAGGTCGGGAAGGGCTGACCACGGGGGGTTGCAGTAGTTTATCTCTCGTTGCCATGCGGTGTCCGGGAGGTGTAGACAGTCGACGTCCTCGCATTTGGGGTCGCGCCATCGGGCGTTGAAACGTGGGAGTTGAGCGTTTTCCATTGACGCGAAGCGGTCGATGGAGTGTGGTCCCCACGTTGACTGAAGGTAGTCGAATATTCGAGGGTTGAGCTGCCAGTCGTCGCGGTCGAGCTCCCGGCTTAAGCTGTCGGCCCAGATGTTCGCCGCTGATCGGATGTAGCGGGGCCGGATGCGGATGTCGTTGACGTCGAGTAAGTGCCAGAGCCTGCGCAATTCGGTCATCATGACCGGTGAGCGCGTAGTCAACTTGGAGAGCGTAGCCACGACGGCTGTGTTGTCCTCGTGTAGTAGGACGTGTCGGCCTCGGAGTTGTGGCAAAAAGGACTCGATCGCGAGACGAACGGCGCGGAGTTCCTTCCAGGTGATGTGTTGCTGGCGGTCGTCGTCGTACCAAAACCCGCGGGCTTGGTAGGCAGGGTTGTCGTTCAGGACGGCGCCCCACCCGTAACCACTTGAGTCGGCGTGTAGGTACGCGGTCTCGATCGGTTTGTAGATGGAGCGGCCGTTGTGTTGGTTGGGCACAGTGCGCCACCACTCGAGGTCGCGGCGTAATTGATGTGTCATCCGTACACGTCCGCCCCATCCAGTTCGCGTAGCCAGCACGCAGTGTAGTTCGCGCAGAAAGAAGCGGGCTGGTGCGATGGCGAGGTAGAGGAACTGTGCCTTGCCAGCAAACGCTGCGAGTTGTCTGGCGGGTAGCCACCGAGCGGAAGTAGCTGCGCGGCCGAGTAACGCTGAAGCTTGTTTCGCGAGGGCTTGTAGCTTGTCGATCGGGGCTCGGAATTCGCCTTTGAGGAGGTCGACTGTCATGCCGAGGTGGGTGCCCACTTGGGTGGGCTGCCACAAGCCTTTGTCGGGATTGCGCTGGAGGCCTAGCCGGTTGAGGAGGGTCTCGATGCGGTCGCGTAGCAGTAGAGCTGCGTCGTACGAACTGGCCATGAACAGGAAGTCGTCCATGTAAGGTAGCAGTCGTACTCCGCGCCATCGGACGTTGCGGAGGAAACGTCGTGACGGTTTGTATGGCGTCTCGGAGCCGGCGGTCATCGGGGTAGGCGCCCGACGCAAGTAGTTTGTGAACACCTGGGTTAGCTTGCAAAAATAGTAAGCCGACCCCGACCAGCCCATTGGTAGGCATGCGAGGCGCCACAGCTCGCCGCGGTAGTTGACCGTGAAAAAGTCGCGGTCCTCTTCCCGAATGCCGAGCGTGTAGTAGCCGTCCGCCAGGTCGAGGGAGACGAAGTAGTCGCCTGGGCGGGACAAGTGGCGTAAGTGCTTGAGGGTCTCGCACGACATCTTGAACTCCGCGCAGTAGCTGTTGAGTTCGCGGAGGTCGATGATAAGCCGCCACTTGTTTATACCGGGTTTCGGGACGAGGAACATTCGGGAGACGTAGCGAGGGTTGGAGGCGCGCTCCCAGGCTCCGCAGGCCTCGAAGCGTGGAAGCTCCGTAGCTAGGAAGTCGAGTTGAGGTTGAGTGGCGTCCTTCATGGAGACACCGTGGTTGAAAGGTCGGGGACGTAGGCCGTTTTTGAACTTGACCCGCACGCCATGGCGGATCCAGTTCACGACTTGACCGCTCGCGCCGATATGCTCCCACTCCCGCCATCTTAGCCGCACGCGGTGACGCATGTAGTTGGAGGACGGGGAGCAGGAATCGGAGCGGCGGGTCACACCATCATTTTTTGGTGGTCTTCGCTCCGTCGATGGGTTTAGTCCCGGACGCTGCAGCTGCTGCTGCTGCTGCTGCGGCCTTGCGCTTGTCGGCGGCTGCCTTCTTGGCCTTGGCGTCTTGTCCGGGCGGCTTGTCCGGCGTGACTCGAGCGAACGCTGCTCCAGCAGCTGCTTTGCTGGCGGCATGTAGGCTGACTTCGAGGGTCCGATCGACGAACGCTTGGCGTAGCTCGTCCAGTGCGCTCGAGACCGCGGTAGGGCGTGGGCGGCAGAAACGCTCGTGGGCAAGTTCTGCGAACACTCGGTCCGAATCCGAGCTCGTTTGTCCGCCCTTGGTGAGGCGGAGGAAGCCCAGTCGAGTACGGGCGGCCTCCTCCGTCGCTGTGTGGGTGCGATGACCCGCTCGGATGAGGGCAACGGCCGCCGCCTGCTCCGCTGGTAGAGGAGGTCCGGTTGACAGCGTGTCCAAAGCCTCGCTGATTGCCGCGTTGGCGCAGCTGTCGAAGAAGGCATAGCACCCGAGGTGGAGGTACTCGTCGTACCCCGCTTGAGATTTCCGGTCGTTGAGGAAGCGGGCCGTGTCGTCCGTTAGCGTCCACAGACGAGGTTCGTCGATGTCGCGAGGGGGTCGTTCCAAACCGGCCGGAATGATTTTACCGTAGGAGGCAAAATCGACGAACTCGGGCTCGTGGAGCTCGGGGTCGTCGTTCAGCAGGTCGATAGGCTGCTCAGGGGCTGCCTTACCACCCTCAGTCGCAATGGTCGCGTCAGGGGGAATGGACTGCTGTTGATTCGGAAGCTCGGTCGGGCCTGTTAAACGTTCGAGCTGGGCTAGTAAGGCGGTGTTAGACGCCTGAATCTGCTCAGCTAATCGGAGTTCGAGGGCCGAAACCGCGCTTTGAATCTGTTCGGAGGTACGCTGTTCGATTACAGAGGGGAGGGGGTCGACTCCGGGGGCGGAGGACGACGGCTCAGGCTGCATGATGTTAGACGGCGACTTAGAACGGGGGGAAGTGTCTCGTGACGCTCGAGTGCGCATGAGGCGATGTAAAACTGACACCCTGCTCGACTACGAGAGTCGAGACTGCAATTGCGCGAGCCAGATGGGCGAGCGCAAAGCAGAGAGTGCCAGTGCTCGGGGGTTGCACCGGCTTAAGGGGCTGCCGCTAGCTAGTGCTGCTGGGGGCAGGGCATGGGGCGTTGCGCTAGGCGTTTCCTCAGTCCTCGAGGGTCACCTCGAGGACTGGGTGAGACGCGCCGCTTTTACAGTAACGCTTTACCGTTCAGTTTTGCGTTCTGTCACATATGTAAGTAAGTTTTGCAAACCTCTAGATTTAAAACCAATCTGACTATATATAATTGTACATATACTACTATGTACAATTATTCGATGCGAGTTTCCAGCACGAGACGACGATGTCGAATAAATATAGTGTTGGTTTCATATGGTACGTCCAATTTTGCCAGGGTGTCCTGCGCCCCCTCAGCCACCCATCGCCTACGCCGGTGTGCCGACTAGGCTGCGCACTCTCGGCCTGCCGCGGACCGCCGTCGTAGGTTTCCGCCTATTCCGGGAGCTTTCCGCCTGATTGAACTCCATCCATCGTCGCGCACCCTGCCGGCGGCCGCTGTATCGCTACTCAACGAACTACCTGCCACGCCACGGAATCAGCTGCGGCCTGCCCTGGTGCCAGTCCACTGACAGGCCGGCGAGTACGATTGTAATATAGCTCCAGCGCTGAGCCGCCAAGTATACGACTCGAAGGTCCAACGTGGGTCGTCAGCACGGCAGCCACCGCCTGTTTTTTACGCCAGCGGTTCGCAAAGTGGACGCCAAACGGCTTGTGCGGGCGACTTACCGCCGCCTTCGCGCGAGAGAGCGCACCCTCGCGCGTTGGCCCATCGCGGTCGCACGCAGCGGCCCCATCCTGTGCCCGTATCCCTTCAGTTCCGGTGCTTGTCCGTGAACGTGTGGCTGAGTGGCTGACACTGCTGGCCGTCGGAGATTCGGCTCCAGTCCGCCGGCCATCTTATCTTTGGCGCTGCGTGTGTACGGGTACCTCACTCCCCATCTTGGCGCCGAAACATTGCGAGTCTTGTAGAAACGTCAAGATGAAAGCCTTACGCTGCAGCGGGAGTTTTGTTGCAAGCAGCGCTCAGGAGCGGCAGTGCGAGACGTCCCAGCCTCGGCCTCGGCCTTCTGTAAGCCGGGCGGGCCCTGTCCGGTCCTCGAACTTACGGGCGCAGAGTCTGCTGGGAAACACACTTCCACTGCTTCAGCAGGTAAAGCTCCATACCCGTCCCTCCCCTCCGCCCCTGCCAAGCACTAATACGCATACACACGATTCATGTGCATACACACGCCCAAAGTTTCTGTAGAAACTCAAACACCCCCAATCCCTTGTCTTCCTTCTTTCACCCCCCCCCCCCACCCCCCCCCCCCCCCCCCCCCCCCCCCCCACCAGCACACACACACATACACACACACACATACACACACACACACACACACACACACACACACACACACACAAGACAATGCAAACTTTTTCCCTTTCCTTACACACACATCTACGAACGAACACACAAAACTGTCCGTGGCTGTCCTTCACACGCAGGAACTCACACAAACACACGCACACGCACGCACGCACGCACGCAGCCAGCCAGAATGTTAGATTAAAGCCGAATGGACGTTTGAGGCAATTTCTGACCAGGTTTGCTGTGATTTGTCGTCTGTGATTGTCAACTCGGCCCTGTCTTGGCTGGCAGAGTATGTCGCGCAGTAGCACGAGAACAAACGCAGCTTCAGCCGTGCAGTGGTTTGCAGGTAGATGTATCTCCCTCCATATTAATCACTCGCAGTTCCATTCAAAAAAAGAAAGCTGTGTCTACCCATGGCTGGATGGACTGTTTTACGCCGGAGGGGGGGGAGTGCGTGGAGTGTGCTGATATATTGGGTTGCCGTGTCATGTGTCAGGGCTGAAGAAGGATGCGATTAAGATTCTGTTCAACCTCCCTTACCGCTGCAGCTTTGGCGAGAACCTGGCTATCGTGGGTTCGGGAGAGCCGCTGGGCGCGTGGGACCCGGACAGGAGCGTCCCATTGACGTGGAGCGAGGGAGATGTGTGGCAGGGCGAGATAGAAATGGACTCTAGGTGGGTGGGCCCGGACAGTACTATGTCCTTATTTTCAATGTCAGCGTCGCATGCAGGATTTGGTAGTATTGTGCTTGGGCTTTGGGCAGGCAGGCAGTGTCTTGGCATTACTCGATGGTCAGTAGTGGAGACTGAGTTGAGCGTCGCTGTCTCCTGGAACCGGGTAGTGGCCCTGAGAAGAAATTGTTTTACAAGTACGTTGTTCGCGGTGCGGATGGGACCGTGGTGAACTGGAAGCCCGGGGATGACATCTGCTTGGAGCTGCCCGGGAAGGACGCGTACACGGTGGTCGTGGCGGATGCATGGGACGGGAAGTCGCAGACGGTGGAGGTGGTGAGCCGGCCGGAGGTGGAGAAGGAGACGGAGCTGATGGCGCAGGAGGCCGCTGAGCGGTCACTTGAGGAGGTAAACCAGCAGCAGGAGGCGGAAAAGGTTGAGAAGGAGAAGGTTCAGATGGAAGTGGAGATAGAGGAGGTTAGGGAGGCAAAGGATGAATGTGAACCGGAACCAACGGTGGCGGAGGCAACGGCTTCGCCGCCCTCCGAGGTGAGAGCAGCAGTGGAAGGCAAGGTGTAAGGCTTAAGTGGGGTTGTTGTACAGCAGGGGTTGTCGGTTGCGAGCTGAGAAGAAGTGGGGGTGTGTAGGTGGAGCAGGAGGTGCAAGCAGTCCCAGAGGCTACGGTGTCGCCGCCCTCAGAGGTAAGAGCAGCAGTGAAAGGCAAGGTGAGAGGTGAGGTGGGGTGTTGTTTTAGGGGTTGTGGGATGCGAGCTGAGAAGAAGTGGGGTGTGTAGGTGCAGGAGGAGGTGCAAGCGCCACCTCCCATTGGGAAGGTGGCTGAGGAGGTGCGGCGGATGGCGGATGCGGCGGATGGCCTCTCCGCGTCGCTGACGGATTGCCTCATTAGTGCGGCAGACGAGTCTGACATTGAGGAGTGTCTCGTCGTGGCATCGGACAGCTTGCCACAGGGCAAGGGACAGCAGGGTACACCACCTGTTTCACTCACTGAGACACACACACACACACACACACACGCGCGCGCGCGCACGCACGCGCGCGCGCGCACACACCTGCGCACTGCCACTGACACGCGAACAGTCACACACATCACACACACACACACACACACACACACACACACACGCACACGCACACGCACACGCGCGCGCGCGCGTGCGAACGCAATTCTTATATGCGACGTGGGTACTTGGCTGCGCGTCTGAGCTGATCGGATATGGTTGCCGTAGCTCCATCTCGCGTAGGTGCACAGGTGGCACAGATGTCTAGGGGCTCACGAGCGGACGTTCCGAGGCTTGCGGAGATGCTGGAAGGGATGTACGACCCCGACATTGCGGCGTATATCGTGGAGGGTGTGGCTGACCAGGCTCTGGCGGACCTGGACGATGCGCTGACTGTGTCGATAGAGATGCAACACAACTCAAATATCGACCCCACCGCGCCCGAGGTGCTGGCGGCAGACCGGTTGGTGGCTGCTGCGGCGAAGCGCGCGGTATGACTTTCTACTGCCGCGCCCCTCATTTCGCATAGTCCCGTGCAGTAGGCTCTGGTGTCTGACCGTGGGTGGGTGGGGTGTGTGATGGTGTAGGTGGACATGACGCGCGCGTTGGAGGCGACTCGAAGTGCCGCCATGCTAACGGGCGACAAGTCGGGCGAGTTTCCGGAGGAGCTTGAGTTCCCCTCGGATGACGATATACCTCTGTAGGGTCCATATTATCCGCGTAGCCTCGATTGACTGCTTCGCGTAGTGCAGCGGCCTAGAGTGATTGGCAGCGTCTTGCCTTACGCTGGCGCGTATTGGATTAGAGATAGCGTACAGATGTTTGGTGAAGCATGTAATCGGAAGAGCGCATAACAACTTCAAGAGTCGTGAACATACCAGGGTTGCGTTTTTGTCTGCTGTTTGCGTGCTTGGTTTACATGTTAGGTCTATTTCACTACTTTCCCGCGGTCGTTGAAGCCGTGATGCACTTTAAACACCAAAGCGCCTCCGGTGACTTCGATTTGGTCTTGCTCGCCGACTAAGGGGCTGTGTTCAAGTAAGACAATACAGCGGTCTGTCGACTAGGACTACGAAGTAATTCTTCCTCTTGGTAAGAGGCTGTTGCAATTCGAGCCCGGTGCAACTAGAAAGAATGGCTCCTGCCGTTGGGTTTATGTTTTTTTGAAAGTGCGCGCAGGTTTGAAAACGATTCGCTTGTTGCCCTCCACCACACCGATACCCGCGGCACCCAGTCGAGAAGGTTGCGCTTGTCGCCGTCTTCGTTGTTGGGGTCACCCCTGTCTGTAACATTTTCCCAATCAAGACAGGACGACGAGTGCGGCGTCGAAACGCTACTGACGTCTGACCCACACTGGCCGCGCATTTTGTCGATCTGAGACGGCGTCGTTCGTGGCGCCGGAAGCGACGACTGCAGAATTGTGGTCAGGCGTAGGGTGACCGTTGTGGAGCTGTTTTCACACTGGAGCGTGACGTCTCGTTGCTGGAATTCGACTCCACTTAGCGAAGCCAAGTCGACAGTGCACCGCAGCTTCATATGAAAGGGGCAGGTTGCCGCCAGGCGGTTTCCGTGTGTTGTGGGTTTGCCAAGTCGGAGCGTCGCAAATCCAGTCGCCTTTCGCCCACATTTCCGGTCGCCGGGCTTGGACTCTTGGAGCACAAGCGTCCTCTTCATGAACTCGTTTCTGATGATGCCGTAATGCATAATCATGGGCGGAATGTTCTTCCATGTGGCGACGCCGAGTCGATGGTCTCGATGGATGGAGCCGGAGGCAAACTTGCCGTCGAATAGGAGGCCAAGCTTGTCATCCCGCAACAGTCGTTCTGGCACGCCAACCACTCGAAGGGGAAGAACGTAAAGGGTGAACTGTGTAAGCTCGGTGGGGTCAAGCATACGGGTATCCGAGAGCAAAGTACCTGACGTTGGAGTCTTGTCACAAAAGTCTCGGGAGCGTGTGCTCGGTTTGTCTCAGAAGCTGTAGATATCTGAATAATATGGCAGGTTAGGAAGGTGTAGATGGGGAAACAATTACTGCTGCCAGTTTAATCTGGTCATATGCGCGTTGTTACTAAGCCTCAGGGTCAAGCAGGCAGAACTTGCTCGAGGAATCCAAACACTGCTTGAGATATTGAGAGCAACGAACAAAGGGACTGAGTTTGCTACTGTCGACGGCCTCTATATTTAGGCGGAATCCAGACAGGAGAAAAATGTCAAAATCTTCATCAACAACGACGCTGGTGAGTGCCAGTACAGCTGGCGAACCTGTGGCTTCATAGCGTTCGAGGTTGGTAGCGAGGCTTCATTGCCGTGGTAAAGGAGTCTGTGCAAATGCACGGGGGGAATTGCCTAAATAGGCATCACTGCGCCTTCTCCGTCGCTAACATCGCCGAAATACAGCAGGGATATGGCACGGCGAACAACCCGACGTCGCTGCTACATGGAACCTGGTGTGCCTGCAGTTTGATCATATTGCTAGCCATGTCGTCGCTGAGGATGGTGGTGGTACCGGTACTGTCGTCGTGGCTGCAAGTCGCTGAAATGTAAATTGTATTACAACAATATCGGCAAACTGGACAGAGTGCTGTCGAACGGCCATAAATACATTGCCATCTTAGGACAAGATGGGATAAGATGGAAAAACCAGAAACATGGTACTCGTTCGACTAGGCGCCTAGTACGCCTATCGGCACTATATCTGCGCAATGCGTGCCGACGTTACCCGGGGGTTAAAAACTGTAAGCAACCGCCGCAGTAATTGCCACAGCCCCCCCGCCTAAGCAGTAACAGCAGACATAATTGTGTAATACAAAATTTACCCGAGGGCACGCTTTGCCAAAGATGTCAGCTTGCTTACAATTTGGCCAAAAGACCACCACAGGCTTGGCCTGGGGGAAGATTAGCGTTAATTATGGGTTGGGTGGGTGGGTTGCGCGAGCCAGATGGGCGAGCGCAAAGCAGAGAGTGCCAGTGCTCGGGGGTTGCACCGGCTTAAGGGGCTGCCGCTAGCTAGTGCTGCTGGGGGCAGGGCATGGGGCGTTGCGCTAGGCGTTTCCTCAGTCCTCGAGGGTCACCTCGAGGACTGGGTGAGACGCGCCGCTTTTACAGTAACGCTTTACCGTTCAGGTTTGCGTTCTGTCACATATGTAAGTAAGTTTTGCAAACCTCTAGATTTAAAACCAATCTGACTATTTACCCGAGGGCACGTTTTGCCAGTATGTAATAAACCGGAGGTTTAGCGCAGCCTAGTCTTGATGAAGCGGTTTAGCGGGGACGAGCCAGCCGAAGTACTGCCAAGCCGCTGGGGATGGGGTCATGGTAGGGTCGATATATTTCCCTTCTGTGACAGAACTGTTCTTGGCCCAACCACCCATGTATTTGACGACGTGGAGTGGGGTCCCGATGCAACTAGCGGCGGAGGCCGCCCCTTTACGGAGGCTGTGCGATGTCCATTTAAATCCGCTCGGAGGTGTGGCGCCGATGGCGTCGCATGCGTCGCGGAGCCAGGCGGAGAGAGTCGCAGCTGCTTGCCAGTCGCTGGAGTTTTCGTAAGGTACGAAGCTCCATAGTGCGGCGGGAGGGGAGCTGTTGTAGAATGTCTTGCAGTAGGCGGTCCGCTGAGTGCAATAATATTCCAGGAGGTCGGCCAGCACCGGATTGGCAGTAGTTGGGATGGCAAGGATAGGCTTGTCGGCCGCGCTGCGTCTCTGATCGCCCTTAGCTTTGCGTATGAAAAGCCAGATTTTCTGCGAAGGTCGGTCGACGACAAGGTCGCCTGATAAACACCTTACTCCCGACTCGGCCCGGCAGAAGAACGCATATGTAGTGCAAACTGCCAGCAGCGCTCGAAAACGAGCGATGAGGTGGCGGGAAGTAGGAGTCCACTGGAGGTGCGTACTGAGCGTAGCGGCCGCGGTGAGTAGCGAGAGGGCGAGCGGAGCTGGTAACGGTAGGCGCGAGTCCGCCGCATGTAGTCGTTGCTGTTGCATCTCGAGTCCCCGACGAGCGTCGGCCAAGAGTTCGCCGACGGCGATAGGCTGCTGTTGGTGGTCGCGGAAAAACTTGTTGATCGCCGAGTAGTACTGTTGTAGCGATGCGGCAGCGACAGTACCTTGCAATCCCAACCAGGCCGTGCAGCGAACGACCGATTGAGTAGTAGCATGTAGCGGGTGAATATCTTCCTCGTGGCAGAACGCGGCAAACTGACGCAAGCCGCTGTCGTAGTTGGCGTACGTGGTCGGGGCCAAGGAGCTGCTTAACAGGTGTAGCGCAGTGGTACCGACGAGGTCGGTGCCCAACAGGTTTTTCAGTCCGGTAGTCATGCTAGCAGTCCACGGTGCGTGTGCGTCGGGTGTCCGTAAGGTGTAGCGGGCAGGCTTTGTGGGCTTGTTCGCTTGCGTAACCATTGCGCGTAGGTCTGTGAGGCTGGCGTTTGCAGTCCGTAGCGTGCGTCCTATTGCGCCTCTGCGAGTGTGGAGCCAGGCCGGCGTGGCAGTCGAAAAGCCACGACGCTCCATCCTGGTCGTCCGACCCCCTCGCGTGAGCCTAGCCGACCGGGAAAGAACAGATCTCGCGACGAGGGGTAGTGAATAGTCTCGACGGCTGAGTTGTGGAGGTCTTGAAACCACGGTGCGTGAGGCCAGTACGGGGCGATGACGGTAGCCGCTGCTCCTGATTGGCGTAGTTTTGCACAGAGGTCGGGAAGGGCTGACCACGGGGGGTTGCAGTAGTTTATCTCTCGTTGCCATGCGGTGTCCGGGAGGTGTAGACATTCGACGTCCTCGCATTTGGGGTCGCGCCATCGGGCGTTGAAACGTGGGAGTTGAGCGTTTTCCATTGACGCGAAGCGGTCGATGGAGTGTGGTCCCCACGTTGACTGAAGGTAGTCGAATATTCGAGGGTTGAGCTGCCAGTCGTCGCGGTCGAGCTCTCGGCTTAAGCTGTCGGCCCAGATGTTCGCCGCTGATCGGATGTAGCGGGGCCGGATGCGGATGTCGTTGACGTCGAGTAAGTGCCAGAGCCTGCGCAATTCGGTCATCATGACCGGTGAGCGCGTAGTCAACTTGGAGAGCGTGGCCACGACGGCTGTGTTGTCCTCGTGTAGTAGGACGTGTCGGCCTCGGAGTTGTGGCAAAAAGGACTCGATCGCGAGACGAACGGCGCGGAGTTCCTTCCAGGTGATGTGTTGCCGGCGGTCGTCGTCGTACCAAAATCCGCGGGCTTGGTAGGCAGGGTTGTCGTTCAGGACGGCGCCCCACCCGTAACCACTTGAGTCGGCGTGTAGGTACGCGGTCTCGATCGGTTTGTAGATGGAGCGGCCGTTGTGTTGGTTTGGCACAGTGCGCCACCACTCGAGGTCGCGGCGTAATTGATGTGTCATCCGTACACGTCCGCCCCATCCAGTTCGCGTAGCCAGCACGCAGTGTAGTTCGCGCAGAAAGAAACGGGTTGGTGCGATGGCGAGGTAGAGGAACTATGCCTTGCCAGCAAACGCTGCGAGTTGTCTGGCGGGTAGCCACCGAGCGGAAGTAGCTGCGCGGCCGAGTAACGCTGAAGCTTGTTTCGCGAGGGCTTGTAGCTTGTCGATCGGGGCTCGGAATTCGCCTTTGAGGAGGTCGACTGTCATGCCGAGGTGGGTGCCCACTTGGGTGGGCTGCCACAAGCCTTTGTCGGGATTGCGCTGGAGGCCTAGCCGGTTGAGGAGGGTCTCGATGCGGTCGCGTAGTAGTAGAGCTGCGTCGTACGAACTGGCCATGAACAGGAAGTCGTCCATGTAAGGTAGCAGTCGTACTCCGCGCCATCGGACGTTGCGGAGGAAACGTCGTGACGGTTTGTATGGCGTCTCGGGGCCGGCGGTCATCGGGGTAGGCGCCCGACGCAAGTAGTTTGTGAACACCTGGGTTAGCTTGCAAAAATAGTAAGCCGAACCCGACCAGCCCATTGGTAGGCATGCGAGGCGCCACAGCTCGCCGCGGTAGTTGACCGTGAAAAAGTCGCGGTCTTCTTCCCGAATGCCGAGCGTGTAGTAGCCGTCCGCCATGTCGAGGGAGACGAAGTAGTCGCTTGGGCGGGACAAGTGGAGTAAGTGCTTGAGGGTCTCGCACGACATCTTGAACTCCGCGCAGTAGCTGTTGAGTTCGCGGAGGTCGATGATAAGCCGCCACTTGTTTATACCGGGTTTCGGGACGAGGAACATTCGGGAGACGTAGCGAGGGTTGGAGGCGCGCTCCCAGGCTCCGCAGGCCTCGAAGCGTGGAAGCTCCGTAGCTAGGAAGTCGAGTTGAGGTTGAGTGGCGTCCTTCATGGAGACACCGTGGTTGAAAGGTCGGGGACGTAGGCCGTTTTTGAACTTGACCCGCACGCCATGGCGGATCCAGTTCACGACTTGACCGCTCGCGCCGATATGCTCCCACTCCCGCCATCTTAGCCGCACGCGGTGACGCATGTAGTTGGAGGACGGGGAGCAGGAATCGGAGCGGCGGGTCACACCATCATTTTTTGGTGGTCTTCGCTCCGTCGATGGGTTTAGTCCCGGACGCTGCAGCTGCTGCTGCTGCTGCTGCGGCCTTGCGCTTGTCGGCGGCTGCCTTCTTGGCCTTGGCGTCTTGTCCGGGCGGCTTGTCCGGCGTGACTCGGGCGAACGCTGCTCCAGCAGCTGCTTTGCTGGCGGCATGTAGGCTGACTTCGAGGGTCCGATCGACGAACGCTTGGCGTAGCTCGTCCAGTGCGCTCGAGACCGCGGTAGGGCGTGGGCGGCAGAAACGCTCGTGGGCAAGTTCTGCGAACACTCGGTCCGAATCCGAGCTCGTTTGTCCGCCCTTGGTGAGGCGGAGGAAGCCCAGTCGAGTACGGGCGGCCTCCTCCGTCGCTGTGTGGGTGCGATGACCCGCTCGGATGAGGGCAACGGCCGCTGCCTGCTCCGCCGGTAGAGGAGGTCCGGTTGACAGCGTGTCCAAAGCCTCGCTGATTGCCGCGTTGGCGCAGCTGTCGAAGAAGGCATAGCACCCGAGGTGGAGGTACTCGTCGTACCCCGCTTGAGATTTCCGGTCGTTGAGGAAGCGGGCCGTGTCGTCCGTTAGCGTCCACAGACGAGGTTCGTCGATGTCGCGAGGGGGTCGCTCCAAACCGGCCGGAATGATTTTACCGTAGGAGGCAAAATCGACGAATTCGGGCTCGTGGAGCTCGGAGTCGTCGTTCAGCAGGTCGATAGGCTGCTCAGGGGCTGCCTTGCCACCCTCAGTCGCAATGGTCGCGTCAGGGGGAATGGACTGCTGTTGATTCGGAAGCTCGGTCGGGCTTGTTAAACGTTCGAGCTAGGCTAGTAAGGCGGTGTTAGACGCCTGAATCTGCTCAGCTAATCGGAGTTCGAGGGCCGAAACCGCGCTTTGAATCTGTTCGGAGGTACGCTGTTCAATTACAGAGGGGAGGGGGTCGACTCCGGGGGCGGAGGACGACGGCTCAGGCTGCATGATGTTAGACGGCGACTTAGAACGGGGGGAAGTGTCTCGTGACGCTCGAGTGCGCATGAGGCGATGTAAAACTGACACCCTGCTCGACTACGAGAGTCGAGACTGCATTTGCGCGAGCCAGATGGGCGAGCGCAAAGCAGAGAGTGCCAGTGCTCGGGGGTTGCACCGGCTTAAGGGGCTGCCGCTAGCTAGTGCTGCTGGGGGCAGGGCATGGGGGGTTGCGCTAGGCGTTTCCTCAGTCCTCGAGGGTCACCTCGAGGACTGGGTGAGACGCGCCGCTTTTACAGTAACGCTTTACCGTTCAGGTTTGCGTTCTGTCACATATGTAAGTAAGTTTTGCAAACCTCTAGATTTAAAACCAATCTGACTATATATCTAAAAATGAGTCCACTTGTCGAGAATGCAAAATTAGAGCTGCTGCTCTCGACCTTCACGATGCACGGCCCGCTCCCACCGAACCGGGGTGCCGACCGGCCTATCGAGAGGGCCGATCGGCGTTCGAGAGGGTCGACGGGCCAACCTAATCTACTAATCTAGCCCTTGCGTGACTTCGGTCTTGCCTGGCAAAGGAGGGAAAAGGCTAGCGGAAAACTCCTCTTCACGCGGTCACTCGTCGATCCCGCCGTCGCCTCATGTAAGCTCCGCCCCAAGGTCGTAGCCGCTCCTCCCGTCGCGACTATTCTCATGGTTGAAGTCAAGCCATGCACGGTTACGGGGTTTCCAACGCCCACCACGGGGAGGTGAGGGGATGCCGACGGGCTTGCGAGCGCAACCCCTTCCGGGGCCGCCGCCGCTACGCCGCCGACAAGCGCCTTTTCGCTACATGTACTGGTACGTAGTGAAGTTGCCGGCACATGCTTATGTGTTGATAATGATATCTATACGGAGAGAGAAACCGCATGTACATGTTGATTACAAGTGTACATGCATGCTATCTTCGTACATATACGGGTACCCATAGGTATGATATCCAACTACGGTCGTCGATAGTACTTGGGTGCTGGAAAAAGGGTGTGCGTTGTCAACCGACGAATATGGCACCCAAACGTCCGCAAAATTCACTGATCTTCGTGCATATTTCCCGTGACGCATTGCATGATAAGGCAAGTGTTGCGGCATGTGCCTTCTTGCCCCCCGGGGTTAAACTGGGGGGGGGGGGGGGGGGGGGGAGAGGTCCAATACTCCAATATGAATAAATTCAATTTTAATTTCGTGCTTGCTATGCCTACTGCGGGTGGAAGTGCGGATGGAGAAAGAAATTTGAAAGATGTCTTATTGTTTAGTGTTTAACATTAGAATGTATGTAAACAAAGAAATTGTTAAAAGGTTATGTCACCTTTATCGATTGCACTAGGGTTAAATAGCTCCAACCAAGCTAGCTTGCACATGCTCTCTCTTGGTCCTCGTGCCATGTGCTAGGGCTCTCGTAACGGTCTAAACAAACTAGCGATGCGGCTTGTCCGGCTTGGGAAATCAGACCGGCGCGTCGTCTAGCTAGTAAGATTAAATGTGCGTACATGTACGTATTGGGAGGTACTTGAACTAAAATACGCAAAATACCCTTTAGCTAAGATAGCAGTAGCGACGAACCCACGTTGCACGGCCTTGCGATGGAACGATTAGGAACGGGTGCATGTACAATGTCTTGTAATATAGTGTTACATTGCTATACTCATCACACTCGTACCCTCCTCCTCTTGATAGATTAATGAGGCCAGCCGTGGTTATTTTGGCTCCTTTACCGAAGCGGTTAGTGGGACTCAAGAGCGCGTTCTACATGAGCGTGCATGAAGTCCATGTACGCATGAGTCTTGGCAAAATCGGGCCATGGGGGCGTCTCCAAGTAATCTTGTAATGCCGTGCTTCGAGGGACCTCGTTTAACCGGTGTCTGACAGGTAGAATATCGTCATCTCCGAAGTGAGTCTTGAAGAGTAAATATTTGTCTTTTTGTTAATGTAACGACTTAATGCAGGCATCAGAGATGTGAGAGACGTCGAGGTCCTCATCGTCTCCTTCGGGAACAGTCACTCGGACAACACGTCGCAGCGAAGTCGTAGAGCATGGTCTAAGACGGTTGACGTGAATAACCGGGTGTAAGCAAAACGTCGTTGGCAGCCGTAATATGTAACTATGTTCCCCAATATGCTCCTCAAATGTAAAAGGTCCAAGCTGTCGATCACGCAGCTTACGGTTGGGCTGTCCACGCATGGAGAGTTTCTTTGTAACGGCTAACAACTTGTCTCCTAGAACAAAATGCGGGGTTGTTGACGGTTCAGAGCGAGCTATATAATCTTTGTGCATATGTAACACCGTACGTGCCATAGCATGCATCTCTTGTAACAATCTTAACCGTTCTCACGACGCGTCTTGCGAAGCCGGAATCGAAGGTCGCATGCTGAGTAGCATGTCAAGTAGCTTGTTTTGAGTAGCTCCTCTCACCCAAAATTCGCCTCGAAGGGAGTGTGCTCAATCCCGAGCGCTCGAGTAACGTTGTTTGCAAATTCCACTTGAGGCAACAGTATGTCTAGTTCGATCCATCGTAGCAACGAAAACATCGTAGAAGCTGCTAAAACGTGTTGTTGACTCGCTCCGTCAGTTTGTCCGTCTCTTGTGTCGGTTGGAAGACATGTTGAGGCGCGTTGCAAGGCGTCTCCAAAGTGTCTGCCGGAAGCCGCTGATGAATATCGGATCGCGATCAATAACCAACACTCGGGGTTTCCATGTAATCGGTAGACTGCCTTTGAAAACAAATTGACAGTTTCCTCTACTATTACGCTCTTTAAACACGGCAGAAAATGAGCCATTCGAGTTAGATGGTCGACTACAATTAACACATTGTCAAAGCCATTAGTCACATGCAAGCGTGTCAAGTAGTTAAGTCCCACAATGTGCCACAATCTGGGTGGAACGTGTAAAGGGTAAAGCGTCGCAGCCATTTGGGGCTTAATCTTTGCTCGTCGACACACGACGTAGCGCTCACAAAAATCTTTAAAATATTTGCGAATGTGTTTCCACCAGTTCAGTCGAGCGTTTTAGCAAGAGTGCCACCGACTCCTCTCTGACTAGCTGACGAACTGCCGTGCAGCTCAAAAATCAATCCCAGTCGGAGCTCAGACTTCCGCGAAATACAAAGACAATCGAAACGCCTTTTGTCCACTCACCCTAGTCCCAATAAAACGAGTCATGGGGGTACCCCTCGAGAACGAGATCGGCGAACTCATGGCTTATCCGCAACGCGTTGACAATCATAAAGTTTAGCCGCGCGTATTCTAATAGCGGCTGTGACTTCGGTCGTAAATCTGCATCGGACGGAATTTCGCCATCCCAAAACAATGGAACTGTAGGTTGAGGTTCTAGGTTTGGTCTTCGACTTAACGATTTGCTTTGATGTTCATGACTCCCATGCGGTACGCAAGCGTCATCGAACCCACAAACGGTTGCAAGTCCCGCAAGTAACGTGCTTGCCGCTTGTCCAGTTTCTTGTTCGGTTGCTTGAGTAGATGTCGCAGTCTGCCGTGGTATGTTAAGACAAGGAACTTAGAGCGCCCTTCAAGGTAACAACCCCCATGCTTAACCGCATACGGCCAAAGCTTCTAAATCGTAGCTAGAGTAGGTGTTCCCAAGCTCAGCTGAATTCCGCTTACGCGCACATCAAGAGGCAGGTTGCAGTCCTCCTCCTTAGTCTTGCAACATGGGTAAAGCAATCCCCAATGTCAAAGCATATGTAGTTACGGTGAACATCACGTCCGAGCTGACCTCCGGAAGGATCAGGGATGGCGGGGAAATGAGTCATAACTTGGGAGTCACGAAGGCTTCCAAACATGCGTTAGCGTAACCTTATGTGGGTGGGACTTCCGCAATAAGTCCGTCAAAGGAGCCGTAAGGTCGCTGAAATGATGGATGAGCTTGGCGTAGAACCTCCTTTTGCGTCGTTGGCACCGATCAATCGGCAACGGCCTCGACTTTCTTTGTCGAAACGGGAATTTTTACCATCTTAAATTGTGTAGCCCAAGTACTCCGTTTCATTCAGCGTGCGATTGTAGACACGGACGCTGTTGAGGTAGACAATAACAAACTTTTGTAAAAAGTCACGCAGAATGACATTCATCATTCTCTAGAATGTAGCTTGTGCATTGCACAGTCCGAAAGGCATGGCGACCCACTCCATTAGACCGCCAAGTGTTTGAAATGTTGTCTTGTGGACGTCCTCCTCACGTACTCGAACTTCTGGCCATACGCAAAGTCAAGTTAGGTTTAGAAATTCGCGTGCATTTCATCGAGGGTGTTGCCCACACGCAGAAGTAGGTAAGCGTCCTTTCGCGTAACCTCGTTAGGTCCACGGTAATCAATATAGAGTGGCAGCGAGCCATAAAATTTACGCGCAAAAAGAATTGGTGTGCCAAGCTCAATGTGGCTCGGGCGAATCAAACCAACTTTCACTGCGTCTTTGCGTTGTCGGTTGAATTCAGGGCGCTCCGCAGGCGTCAATTGGTTAAGACGTTGGCGTTTCATGGGGCAAGAGTCTCGATCGCGTGATCCCACTGTCGGCTTACATGTGGCAAATCCACTAGTTGCAGTAACTCTTGCAAGTCATCGTCAATTAGCGACCGGAAGTTCTCACGTTGCTCAGTGGTTAACTCCTCTCCGGTGTGTGAAATTCTGCTGGTTGTTCCGCTGCTGGGTTGACTTTGACATGCACAATTCAGCGTTATACTATGTTGAGAGACATAGTGTTGTGATGTGGTAATCAAGTTGCTACACATCAATGTTGGTCGAGTAGCACCGTGATAGTACGGCTATGACTCAGCACTATAAAACGACAAACGAATCAGCAATATAGTGGATTATGGTGTTGATGGTGGCAAGTTGCTGAGCGTGAGATATCATTCAAAGGCTCAAAATATACGTTGGTGTGTGCTCACCACAAGGTGAGTGCGTGTCATCTGATAGGCACGTGTTAGGCACATGCTCAAGGTGAGATGACATGCAATGTCTTTCAGTGAGTGTAAGCATTCCTTGTCGCCCCCCCAACTTTAGCAGTCTCTTGCTTCGGCGCGTCTTGCGCATGAGCTTATGATTCTTGCCAAATGACATTAGTAGGTATTCTAGTCTGCGCTCCTTTGCCTAAGTGTCCACAGCTGTACCGTCCATCAGGGTTAAAACACGCGTCGTGCCGAAATGTAAAGAGGCTTGTTCATCTTTCAACTATGATAAACCGACTACCAGATTAACAACGCGTAAGTCACGCAATGCATTAAAAGCCCGCTGAAACTCATGACAAGCGATGTCGAAAGTGGTGTCACAGACTTTCGAAGACGGCACACGTTGTCCGTTAGCTAGTCGAATTGGTGTTTCAACATTGGACTTGCGAGTCGGAAGGGAGAAGCGTCGTACGCAGTCCTTTGACACACAGTCAAGTGTCGCAGCGCAATAGACTAATCCGGAAATTAGTTGTCTGCCATCATTATTTTTCACGTTCATCTCGGCTTGAATCAAGGGGCGAGCTTCAGTGGGATCACTTAACATTGCGGTAGCTTCCGAAAATATTTGTCGCAGCGAAGCGATGGAAGCAATAGACTTTTTTGGTGGTGCATGTACCGTGGTAGGTCGATCAAGAATTGGAGTCGGGGCTGAATTGTAAGAATAAGAAACTGCGTCGACCAACCAAAGTTGAACAGGCCATGGAGCAAGCGCAACCATATCTTGCTGAGTCGGGTCAGTAATCGACTAGCGAGTGAACAAATGTGTCCGAGCAAGTTATTTTTGGTACATTTTCAAGTTACGAGTGATGGTGTTGAACTTAGCCCACTTAAGAAGAACAATCACAACCATTGTAGTTGCGGGAGTTGTACGTCTACAACTCTCCATGTGACATGCCATGGGTTCTGCTAACTCCCCGAGTGGATTGAAGAACACACGTTCTCAATTCATGTCTCCCTCTAGGACTGTATCACTCGGCGAACAATGAGGTTTGTCACCGTGCGAGTAAAGTCCTTCATATTCTGCACAACCTTCCAAAGTTTAGTCAAAGCGTGCATGCAAAGGCTCGAAAACGTTGTAAACCAATTTCAAGTCAATCAAACGTGTGGCTAGTGCATGTCTATGATTGTTTCTCCGCCTGCTCCGACGACGACAACCGGCTAATACCTTGGTTGGTGTCGCGACTGAAGTCGATGGAGGTCTCGAAGTAGGAATTTGCACCTATGTCACTAACATTGTCTCATGACGACAAGTTGATGTAGCTAGTTGCTCGTCCGAAGAGCACCCATGCCGCCATCATTTCTGCGTAATGAGCGTGTCAACCGGCTCATTGCCCCTCGGCGCTGGGCATTGGAAGACACGGTGTCCCTTGTGGCACTTGAAGCAAAGTCCTTCCTCTTGGTGTCGCTTACGTTACTCATGAGTCATAGCTCTAGTCATGGATACTCATAGATACTTTCCGACAAGGGAGCGGGGGCGGCGTTTGCGAAATATTTTGGTGAAAGTGGGAACGGACGGATAAGTGGTGAGACGCGGGTGTTGGAGTTGGCGGCGGGCAGCCGGAAGCAGCGCAAGGGCAAGGCGCTCGCTACCTGTCGTCCATCCCTATGAGATTCGCGTCTCCCTAAGAGTGAGGCTAGGAGCTACACAGAATGGAGGAGGGTCGCAGCCGGAGGAGCGACACGGTCTAGCGGCAAAGGTCCACATGATCGACTGCCGCCGGAAAACCCAGGTACGGAGGGTTTTCGGAAAAATTACTTTCCGTACTCAACATCTTTTGAGGAGTGGCGAGTCGATCAGCGAGTTCGACCAACCTCTCCGCCAGCCGGTACACAATTATCGACAGGCTGCCTAAGGCAGGGTGCCTAGGGTTATCGCAACGGCACTATGCTTTTAAAGGCGGCCCCATTACAACATAAAGCACATGGGGAGGGCACGGGCGGAATTCGCACGATCAGATTGGTGTTGGAAACAAACGGAGACGGACATTGAACATGAAAAAATCTGCCGCGGAGGCAAGAGCACCAGCTAGACACCGTTTGCAGCTATGGACTTCATGTCTTCCCATCCTCGTAGCATATGGAGCATGTTGCGCATCGTGGAGACTAGTGATAATTTATTTTTCGTAGATAATGTACAATTACTGTTTACTAACATGAATTTGACGGCATTGTTACTACCTTTGTAGAAATTGAGATTAGTGGATTCATGACGTATATCCTACGATCAAAAAGGTACTCTAGAAGGCCTGATCAAAGGGGCGCCGAAGATAACAACCGTTAACTCGGTTATTGTTGTAAACATTTTTCATTTTGATTTCAACAAAATTGACTCACTTGTTGTTTAATAAGGCCACTTCACGAGGCACCCCCCGGTGGCGCAGCATGCGTGCGTAGCCTTAGTGGTGTGACGAGTACAATCCTGCAATAGAACATTGCAAGACATTGTACATGTACTCGTTTCTTATTCTAACTCGTGCTTTTCCATCGGAAGGACGTACAACGTGGGCACGTCGCTACTGCAATATCAGCAAGGGTTCTGATGCGTATTGTAATACCACTACCTCCCGGTACGTACAAGTACGCACATTTAATCTAACTAGCAAGATGACGCCCCAAGCGAAGTTTCCTATGCAAAATGTGATTCCCCACGCTAGACGAGCCGCGTCGCTAGAGTGCTGACGACGGTTGAAAAGCCCTAACGCTTGACCGGAAGCGAGTGTGAGTAGGCGTAAGCTATCTAGGCCGAAAGCTCTTTAAGCCAAGCGCACTAGAGGGAGGTGACATAACCATTTAACAATTCCTTTGTTCAATTACAATATATTCCTAAAGTACAAGCAATGAGACATCTTCTCATCTTCTCCCATTTGCATTATCACCCGACAATTAAGTAGCGACGGAATAAAGCAAAACAGATTTGTGCTAGTAGTTATATTAAGAAGGCTAACCGCCACATTGGTTTCGGAGCTCTTTGGTCGACGCACGTTTTCCCTATCGTTTGATTCGCTCGACGTTGTTGGATTGATTCGGAATGGCGTCTGTTGGACTTGGTCGTTACCTGGTGGTTGTAATTCATGTTAGAGGAACTAAGCTTTCCGATATTAAGCTTGTGTTACAACGTGAGCCTCGTTCTGGTAAAACTTGGTTCCCAACTGGTTCATTATAAGCTAACGAAGAGTATGTCGATGATGTTGTTCGCGAGTTACACGAGGAAACTGGCCTTATCTTGACTTCGGATGGTTTAACGTTGTTGAGTGATGCGCCGATTCGTGTCGCCTTACCTGTCGGACAACAGCTCGTTTACGTCTATACGGCTTCCGTTCCAGTCCCCTATGTGACAACACATTTTTTGCACCCCTACTCAGCTCGAGCAGGCTGTGACAGCCCAGTCGACTATCGATCCGGATGGTTCTTATGTCGTACCGGAAACAATTGATATTGGAGGTGTGTCTCTTACGCTTGCTAAGACGGGGTTACTTCCGGCCATGAAGCCAAAAAACGAGTTACTTCACTTTGGTTACGTGACTCGATGGGAGATTTTTCACCGTGCAGTCTTCAAGTCCCAAGCACTATTTTATGATGATTCGTCACTCCCAAGACAGTTCTTTATGTACCCCCGGTTTTCGTCGGTCGACTCTGGTTTTGTTTGGTTACTCAATCGAGGCTACATTGATCAGTTGAGTGGAAAGGCTCCGACTGATTTACGTATGAGAGCACCAATGCCAACTACCAATTTTGTAGGTCTACCGGTTACCCTTACCGAGACTCAGCGCAAGGCAGCGGTTAATTCACCACTTAAGTCTGGTAAATTTCCCCGTGAACTCGAAGATTGGCTTGAAGCGCAGCCGCAACGCTTCCTCTTGCTCGGAATTACGGCTGACTCTTACGACTCAGTGATATGGGTTACTTCACAGTTTTTTGGAACCCTGAACGGCTGTTGGTTGAATTAGAACAGCCGGCCGCCATCCATGCTACGTTTGACTTGCTTGTAGCGGAGTTGCGGAAGAAGACGCGACTAACGCCTTGCTCAATCTTACGCAAGGAAATGTGAGTTACGCTGTCTACACCCAGCAACTCAACGACTTTTTACGGCGGTCTCGTCGGCAACTAACAGATGATGTCTAGTGTGTTCGTTTCATCAATGGACTGGCAAACTTCGAGTTCAAGACCCATGCCAAGTCGCATAGATCACATGAATCGGGAACGGATAGTTACACGTAGGTCATGCCGGCCCCACAAGGTGGCCAATTGTGGTGACTAGAGAAGTGAGGAGAGAGAGATGGCGGCCGACGAAGGCACCGGCAAGGCCGGCCGACCGCCACTAGTAGGGAATAGAGTACCGCTAATAGCATAACACTAAGTACTACGATGACAAATAGCTACCTTGTACATAAGCACTAGTGCCTCGGGAGAATTGGTGGTACGGTACGTGTACCACAAAAACGCGTGGTACGAAGCAATACTTTTCATTACTACTTATCTCTTAGATAATGCTAGGGAACAAGTCCCTTCGCTATATTTGCCGTTGCTCGCACTTAAAGCGCACTACCTCTCTGTCAAGCCATCTTCCCGACTCACAAGGACCAAAGTCAGTTCAAACTCCATCTCAAGCCCGACGCGTCTCAAAGCAAGTAGCCAAGAGATTTTGAATATCTATGGGTAGTCGGAGGCGTACGTTGCTGTGCTAATCTAGACGTGCAAGCAACGTGAAAGGTCGGGAGTGAGCGGTGCGCGATGAGTTCGGCCACAAGCTGACCGTCCTAAAGATGAGCTAGAGCTGTGCGGTAAGATCCTCTCGTGTATCGAAACTCAGCTCGATAACGCCCATGAGTATCATGAAATGGATGGACCGGCTGTTTGGGTCGTAGGTGGCTGTGTTGCGGCGGGCTTGAAAGTCGAGGGGAGTGTACGAGGTAAGAAAATGCATGTAGCCGCTCCCCGCCACGACCGTGTCCCGCATTTATGCTCGGGTGCCTCGCTTTCTAAGGTACCTAGCGACCAAAATCTGAATGAAACCCGTTCGAATAGGAAAAAAGGGAACAATTAGACACTACGAAGGAGCTGAGGCGTACTGGTTGTGACGTGGGGTGGATGTGGAAGTGAGCGTGGTACATGTGCGAGCGCGGCTATGTGCGCGGGCGCGGCTCGAAGCCCCGCGCCCCGAATGTCGAGGAGGCGACCCTTCCCGACAAAGAGAATGCCAATCAGCGCTCATACAAGAATGAGGATATCGAGGGGGCGAGTGGGTGTGAAGTTTCAGACATGGGAATTAAGTGTAGACATAGGCGATAGGCAGGGCGTGGAACCGATACCATTGCTATCTGAATATTTTGAAATGTCTCACCATTTTTGGAGGTTTCAATTAATGTCGAGAAGAAAGAGCAAGAGTTCGTAATCAATCCGAATCCTACACCTGATGGATCATCCGTGCCCGAAACCTAGTCGTCAACTTACTTGTTTGTATTGGATTCCCAAGATGTACGGATTTTTCCAACCTAGGGTACAGCTAGCACATATTCTATCTTGGATGGTCCCCGTTATGGTAGAAGTGCAAATCGATTCACTTGAATACGGATAAGACGCGTAAAATTCGGCTAAATCCACACGCTCTAGATGTATATTCCACCGATGATGCCACCGTGATTGTTAGTATTCTAGTGCTAACAAGAAGGGCTACAACATATAGCTCGTGGAGCTGCAGAACTTCCTCAACGACGTTGTAAGTGATTCACCGCATCTCGGAGGTATGAAGTCAACAGTTGGACCATCTACTGCATTTGGAGGCGAACAACCCAACATGAAGCGCAACTTTTAGGACTCTTTAGTTGGAGCCTCTAAGATTTGGAAGCGTAATGGAGCTGGTCGTGGCCGTGGACATGGAGGAGTTCAAGGTGGTCGTGGCCGACCTTCGCAAAACACTGGCCGAATTGATTTCAGCGCTATCGCTTATGCGTTGACTTTTGAGGATCATAAACGGCATATCGAGGAGGGACTTTGTTTTAAATGCCACAAGAAGGGACACCGGCTTTTTCAACGCCCTTAACTAAAGGGAAAGGCAGCTATGGGTTCACCGTCTAAGAAGCAATGATGGAGGCAAAGTTGTTCCACTGACGAACTGGAGCTGATAGCTACATCTACTGGTCGTCTTGTGATATTGTTAGCGACAAAGGTCGTCGGAAAACATTCGACATCTCCATCGACTACAATCACGACACTTGCAACAATAGTAGCATGTCGTCGTCGTCAGACAAAGCAGAGACAAAGTCGTAAACTTGTAACCAGGCGTTCGATTGATTGGAAACATTTGACTCTATTTTCGAACCTCTGCACGCACGCTTTGACTTTACCTTCGAAGGATGTACTAATGATAAAGGTCTAAACTCACACGGTGATTTACCTCACTGTTCGCCGAGTGACTCGATTCTCGAGAGGGATTTGCCACGAGAACGGATGTTCATTAATCCACCCTAGGAGCTGGCTGAACAGATTGGACAGCATTTTGAGAGTTGTCGTCAAATAGCTCCAACATCTACAATGGCTGTTTTTCTTCTACCTAAGTGGGCGAAGTTCACTCAGCTCACTAAACAAGAATTTTCAGTGCGGACAAAACCTTTCACTCGTCAGTCACTGGAGAACCCAGCTCAACAAGAGGTGGTTGCTCCAACTCCTTGGCATGTACCGTTGTGATTAGTCGACGATGAATGTGCTTTTTACGATTAGAACCGGCCTACAATATTTGACCAACCTACCTTGGTACGTGTATTTCATGTCGACACGGAAGAGTCCATCGCTACGCTACAACAATTTTTCCCGCCAGCTACAACACTACCGACTGACCTCACGGAAGCTCGACCGTTAATTCGTACCGAGCTAAGTGTGAAAACTCTTGATGGTAGACACCACATTTTTGGCTTGGTGGATTGCGATGCGACTCTTGACTTCGTGTCTATTCGACTTTAGGACTTAGGATCTCGTGCGACGTTTTGCTTTACAAACTCGTAAGTCTCTAACCAAGACCCTTGTTCGCCTTGCCAACCGACAACGTGTGACTTCGTTGATAGTCTGTGATGCTACTTTTGAGCTGGCTCGTCTCGAATTTCAACGGACTTTTTCCGTCTTACGTGACTTACGTGTTGCTGATTTGATCATGGGTTTACCATGGCTTGACGACGAACATGCCTCTTAACAATTTGGTACGAGTAGGGTTTGTGCTCTTATGGATGGCACAACAATGGAGACTCAACTGGAAAAAACGACGTCTTGGGTGTCTACTTATGTCAGCTACCAAAGTTCACAAACTCATGCGCAAGACGCGCCGCAACAAAGGACGTAATGCCGAATTCTACGTAATTGAGCTTACGCGAGCCGCAGACCAACCAACTAAATTTCACACTAGAGAGGAGTTAACTGCAGACCAACGTGAACACTTCCGGTCGTTACTCTACGATGACTTCCCGGAGTAACTGCAGCATGTGAATTCTCCATATATAAGCCGATAGTGGGATCATCCCATTGATACAACTAGCCCGATGAAACGTCAACGGCTTAACACATTGTCACATGCAGAGCGCGTTGAGCTGAATCGACAGCTCAAAGACGCCGTGGACGCTAGTTTGATACGTCCCAATTACGGTGAGCTTGGCTCGCCAATTCTTTATGTGCGTAAAGCTTATGGCTCGCTTCGTCTGTGCATTGACTACCGTGGACTAAATGAAGTTACGCGTAAAAACGCTAACCCACTACCGCGTGTGGACGACACGCTTGATGAGCTCAAGGACGCGAACTTTTACACCCACCTCGACCTCGACTCTGGCTTCTGGCAAGTTCGAGTGCGTGATCAAGACATCCACAATACGGCATTTCAGACCCCTGATGGCTTAATGGAATGGGTCGCCATGCTGTTTGGACTACGCAATGCACCAGATACTTTTAAAATGATGATGAATGGCATACTACATGACTTCTTACATAAGTTCGTTATTGTCTACCTCGACGACGTTTGTATTTACATATGCACTCTAGAGAAACACCTAAAGCACCTCCGTCTCGTGCTGCAACGATTCAAGGAAGAGGGCTTGAAGTAACGCCTTAATAAGAAGTGCTTATTTCGCCTTCAAGAGATGGAAATGGGCTATAATGTGTCTGCTAGTAAAATTCCGGTTTCCACAAAGAAGGTCGAGGCCGTTGTAGACTAGTCAGTGCCTATGACGCAAAAGGAGGTTCGCAGTATCGTAAAATTTTGCAACTTTTATGCCAGATTTATTCATCATTTCAGCGACCTTACGGCTCCATTGACGGACTTACTGCGGAAGTCCCAGCCACAAAAGGTTACGCTGACGCCTGCATGTTTGGAAGCTTTTGAGACTCTCGAGTTACGGCTCATTTCCGCGCCATGCCTGATCCTTCCGGAGGTCAGCTCGGACGCGACGTTCACCGTAGCTACAGATGCTTCAACAGTGGGGATTGCAACAATCATGTTGCAAGACCAAGGAGGAGGCCTTCAACCAGTCTCTTACTGGGCGCGTAAGTTGAATCCAACTGAGCGTGGTAACACTTACTCAGCGTACGACTTAGAAGCTTTGCCCGTATGCGAAGCTGTCAAGCATTAGAGGTGCTATTTTGAAGGATGCTCTAAATTCCTTGTCGTAACAAACCACGACACACTGCGACATTTGCTCAAGCAACCGAACAACATGCTGAACAAGCGGCAAGAATAATACATGCGGGATTTGCAACCTTTTGTGGGCTTGATGACACTTGCATATCGCAAGGGAGCTCTAAACGCAAGTGACCCGTTGAGTCGGCGTCCAAACTTCGTACCTCAGGCCACAGTTCCATTATTTTGGAATGACGAGGTTCCGTCAGATCGAGAATTACGACGGAAGTCCCAGCTGGTGTTTGAAGACGCATAGTTAACCATAATGACAATTAGCGCGTTGCACATGCACCCTAAGTTCGCTGATCTCATTCGCGAGGGGTACTCCCAAGACTCGTTTTGTGGGGACGAGGGTGAGTGGACGAAAGACAGCCGGATAGAAGCCATAGCTAGATATTTTTGGCGCCTCGATCGCCTTTGTATTCCGCGCAACTGTAAGCTCCGACCGAGATTGATCACAGAGTTGCACGAAAGTTCGCCAGTTGGTCACATAGGAGTTGCTAGCACTCTTGCTAAAGCGCTCGACAGATTATGGTGGAATTGAATTCGCCAAGATGTGAAAGATTTTTGTGAGCGCTGCGTCGTGTGTCGACGAGCAAAGATTCAACCGCAGACGGCTGCGACTCTTTACCCACTACCTGTTCCACCCAAACCGTGGCACACAATTGGTCTTGACTACTTGACGCACTTACTTGAGAGCAATGGCTTTAATAGTGTGCTGATTGTAGTAGAGCATCTGACTCGAATGGCCCATTTTCTGCCGTGTACAAAAACTGTCAATGGCGAAGAAACGGCAACTTTGTTTTTACAAAGAGTCTACCGATTACATGGACTGCCCCGTGTGAGGGTCGGTGACCGCGACCCGAAATTCGTCAGTGGCTTCTCGCAGACACTTTGGCGACGCCTCGGAACGCGCCTGAACATGTCTTCAAGTCGACACCTAGAGACAGACGGACTAACGGAGCGGGTTAACCGCACATTTCAACAGTTTCTTCGATGCTTTTGTTGTTACGACGGTTCTGATTGGACAACCCTTCTATCGCAAGTGGAATTTGCGCACAACGCCTCTCGTGCACTTGAAATTGAGCATACCGCTCTCGAGGCTAATTTTGGATTCCCTCCGGAGGAGCCTCCAAACATGTTGTTTCGCATGCGACCGTCAATTCCAATTTCGCAAGACGCAACATAGCGGTTACGATTGTTACAAGAAATACATACCCTAGTGCGCTCCGTGTTACAACTGCACAAGGACGAGATGCAAGCACGCACAAAACCGTCTACAACGCCGCACTTCGTCACATGAGACAAGGTGTCAGTCGTCACGGCAAACCTTTTTCTACGAGGACAACCCAACATGAAACTCAGAAATGGACAACTTGGACCTTTTATAATGGAGGAGAAAATTGGGAAACACAATTACACAATAAAACTTCCACCGACAGTACGCTTACATCATGTGTTCCATGTGAACAATTTATGAGCATGCTCTACCGCTCCACTACGACCAATTGATCCGGTGATTGTTCCAATAGGAGACGATGAAGAATTTGACGTCTCCCACATCTCTGTTGTGTGCATTAAATCGTTGCCTGGACGACGAGGCAATTATTTGCTCTTTATGACGCACTTCCGTGATGAAGACATTCCACTTGTTTGGCACCGGTAGAACGAGGTGCACCGAACTACGGCGTTACACGATTTCTTTGAGACGCCCCAATGGCACAAGTTTGCCAAGACTCAGGCATACATGGACTTCGATCATGCACGCTCACCCAGCGCGCATTCCTGAGTCCTAGTAAGTGCTTCAGCAAATGAGCTTCGACCACGGAGGTCTGCCTCACGGCGGCCTCACAGATCTATCAAGAGGGGGAGGGTACGAGTGTGACGAGTACAATCCTGCAATAGAACATTGCAAGACATTGTGCAAGTACTCGTTACTATTTCTAACTCGTGCTTTTCCATCGGAAGGACGTACAACGTGGGCACGTCGCTACTGCAATATTAGCAAGGGTTCTGATGCGTATTGTAATACCACTACCTCCCGGTACGTACAAGTACGCACATTTAATCTAACTAGCAAGATGACGCCCCAAGCGAAGTTTCCTATGCAAAATGTGATTCCCCACGCTCGACGAGCCGCGTCGCTAGAGTGATGACGACGGTTGAAAAGCCCTAACGCTTGACCGGAAGCGAGTGTGAGTAGGCGTAAGCTATCTAGGCCGAAAGCTCTTTAAGCCAAGCGCACTAGAGGGAGGTGACATAACCATTTAACAATTCCTTTGTTCAATTACAATATATTGCTGAAGTACAAGCAATGAGACATCTTCTCATCTTCTCCCATTTGCAATACCACCCAACAATTAAGTAGCGACGGAATAAAGCAAAACAGATTTGTGCTAGTAGTTATATTAAGAAGGCTAACCGCCACAATGGCCTCCATAGCCACTGTCATGTAATTCAACCAAAACCTTATGTCGAAGCAATGAATCACTTGGAAGGCATATTCGATCTTGCCTCTAGAAACAACCGTCTTTGGGGACAATCTCCCGCCTTGTGTCCACTCATGCTCGTCTCCATAAAACGAGTCTTTGTTGTAGCCCATATGAACTTGAGCTACAAATTCCGGATGCATCTGCTTGACGTTAGTTGCTAAGATGTTCAAGTATGCGTATAAACTAGGCGAAGAGATATTGCATCATCACTTCTCAACAATTGGGACGTAACTCGTGGATTCAAACTTTGTGGCACCGTACCATCCCCCAAAAACAGTAAATTGGCCAAAGATTTGAAATATGTCCATCGAAATAAAGGGCGAGTCGTGTTCTTTGGTCCGTTCTTCGTTCTTTGGCTAGAGTTACCGCACAGACAAATGGTTGCGATTCGCGCACGTAGGCGCTCGCTGGCGGCGCAGCGGAGGCGACCCCGGAGGGGGGTGCACTCGCATGCCCGTCGATACTAATCTCTACCCCACGTAGTGGGCGTTAGTAACCATGTAGCCGTGCCAGACTTGGCACGGTAGGAGGTCAAACAAGGTACGTGCAGCTATGATTCTCACGATCACCGTATGTCGGGAAGCCATGTAGGGAGGGTTTTGGAAATCAGAATGTCCGCATACTAACGCCAAGGTCTCCCACTCGGGCCTGCGAATTCGTTTTTTTGCGACCGGATTCTCTCATATACTCTCCCGCTAAGGAGGCGGAGGCAGTATTAGTGAAATACTTTTTGGCAAGGGGGTACGGACGGATCAACGGTGGGTTGAGAGCGTTGGAGATTTGGGGCGGGCATCATGGAAGTTACGCCATGAAAGGGCGCTCAACTCGCCTACTGACGTCGAGTTTACCCAAGGGGGAGGGGGAGGAGGCAACTCGGCTCCAAAAGCGAGGACGACTGTCGTGCCGGGAGGGGCGGTTAGGTCTCGCGGTGGCGATTATCATGATCACCCGCCACCGGAAAACCACGTACAGACTACGGAGGGTTTCGAATAATCTCCATACCCCTTAGGCTTTTGGATCCGGCAAGTGCGACCATGCCCGACCTTGCCGCTACCCACGATCGCCAGGCACAACTAATATTAGAGAGTGCGAGCCCGAGTAAGCGCGGGGGCTCGCACTTAAATCAAGGGTGCTCATCACCTCACGAACGAAGGAAAGAAGGTAATGTCATTGATGAGTTGCCATACATGTACCCCGGTACTCGAATGAAAAAGCAATGGAAATGGCAGGGAAATGAAAACGAAAATGATTTACAACATGTACCCTATCCTACCTTAGCTTGGGGAAGTACGGAGGCTCGCACTCGAAACAAGGGTGCTCGATGAGCGCGAGATCGGTGGACGGAGGGTACGATCGTTGACTGGTTCTCGAGGCAGGTATCCGATACCATCATAAAAAAGGCCGGGTTAATGGCTGGGAAAACGGTTAGCACTAGCATCCCATTGCCTAGTGCTTATGTTATTATGTACAAGGTAGCTATTCATCATCCTAGTACTTAGTGTTATGCTATTGGTAGTACTCTATTCCCTATTAGTGGCGGTCGGCTGGCCTTGCCGGTGCCTGCACCGGCCGCCATCTCTCTACTTCGCACTTCTCTAGCCACCACACCCGGCCCCCCTGTGGGGCCGGCACGACCTACGTGTAACTATTCGTTCCCGATTCAGACAAATTATGGGCCCTCCACCAAGTTACACTAGAGAAGAGCGTGTGTAAAGCGCTCGGCGCCACGTTAGTCCTACCTACCTACTCCCGCGTAAAAACGAGTAGAGCGTGTAAAGCGCTCGTCGCCACGCTAGTAATTCTTCGTCCCACCAACACCACGCTTCGCCTTCGAGCTGGTTGTCCGCGATTGTCGTACCTACCGCGTTAAAAGGAGAAGAACGCGTTTAAAGCGCCCGGCGCCACGCTCGCCCCACCTAGCGCTCAGTCTCATATAGCCTTCAGCCTACCGATGCTCTCGACCGGATATGTTTGTTTAAAACCGACCCGCGAGAATTCGGCACGTACGTACTTTAATTAATATTGTTATTGTTTTTTCCCGAGGCAACGCTGCAACGCTAACCTAACTTAGCAAGGAGCTAACCTTTCCCACGGCGAAAGGGGGGAGTCATTACGAGGAGCGCCCGTCTATGCTTTTGCGGGCCTACACGCTCCTAACGGCCTTGGTGGCCTTGCTTCTCCCTCGCCGGTCGCTCACATGCATCGGCTAATTCGCCCGTGGACAGTTTTTCCCGCTACATGTCAGAATAGTACATTACGCAGTGCATTTGGAACCGCTTCTTATCGGCGACTCGCCGGTAGCGGCACGTTCTTGTAAGCGCTTGTCGCTACACCTACCCGGCATGAGACACACGCTACAAGCACTACACCTTCGACCAAGATGGCACCTTCCTCGACGCAAGTTAGGATAACGTCAAGAAGTCAAGACCTCGGCTACCTTGAGGGGGAAATGCTAGCACTAGCATCCCGTTGCCTAGTGTTTATGTACAAGGTAGCTAATTGTGATCCTAGTACTTAGTGTTATGCTATTAGCGGTATTTTTTTCCCTATTAGTGGCGGTCGGCCGGCCTTATTGCCGGTGCCTTGGCTGGCCGCCATCTCTCTACTTTGCACTTCTCTAGTCACCACACCTGGCCCCCTTGCGGGGCCCGCACGACCTGCGTGTAACTACCCGTTCCCGATTATGACATTATCAGCGCGGCGGCAAGAGCGCTAGCTTGTTCTATCTGGCTTTCTCCCCCCCCCCTTCCCGCCCCCACATGCCCTCGAGGCCACGGGGGACAAGGAGCAAAGTCGCGACGGGAGGAGTGGCAATGACCTTGGGAAATGCCTAACGGGATACGACGGCGAGATCGACGAGTGGACGCATAAGGAGGGTTTTTTCGCTAGCCTTTCCACTCCTATCTCCGGCAAGACCGAAGCCACGCGGGAGCTAGATTGGGCTGGCCCGTCGCCCCTTTCGAACACCGATCGGCCTAGGCCGGTCGGCACCTCGTTTTGGTGGGAGCGGGCCGTGCATCGTTAAGGTCGAGCAGCAGTTTCATTTCCTGACAAGTGGATTTATTTTCAAATATTTTTTCTTGATCACAAAATTATTTCTCTTGATATTGTTTTAGTGGGAGGACTGTGGTAATTACTGCGGTTGCTTACAGTTTTGAACCTCCGATTTACGTCGGCTCACACACATGGGAGAGCAGTGTGTCGATAGATGTACTTGGTCGAAGAGTACCACGCCCAATCGTTCTCTCGCGTCCTAGATGCATGAGTATTTGATGGCCGTTAGACAAAAGTCGGTCAAGCTTGCCGTTATTGTTGCAATACCATTTCATTTCATTTCATACTTGCAGTTAGGCCGCCATTGCAACAACTCGAGGACATTGTAAAATAAGTATTACTAGTACCTCCCGGTATGTAAATAAATACGCTACATGACGCTTTGGAATGATTTCCCGAGGCGAACATGCTACGTCGCAGGTGTACTGAGACCGTTACACGAGCCCTAACGCAAGGCACGAGGAGCATGCATGACCTAACGGAAGCTAGCTAGGCAAGACCTAATCAAGCCAAGTATAGCCAAGACACACACCATATTATTTTCTCTCTTAATTTACATCTACTTTTAACGGCAAACGGTAAGACATCCACACTCTCCCTCATGTGCATATATCTTCCGCGTCATGATTGATTTGTGTTAGCAATCTTCTGAGGTTAATCGCCATAACTGATTCATGGAGTCATGTACGCATTGATGCGGCTGGTGCGGAAGGTGCATCATGATCCCATGAATACATCGACGTTTGATGCGGAGGCTTAATTGAGATGCGGTGGAACAACGCGGGACGGCACCGAGGTGCGAAGCTGTGGGCGTGCCGTCGGAAACGTTATGCGAACAATGAGAGCAGCACCTTCGCGATAATATGTCAATTTCTGCCGCTTTCTTAAGTTCGACGTTTTGCATCTTTTAAGATAACATTAAAATTGACATTACAAATAGAGTTATGCGAGCAATGGTCTAAAGTAACAAGCGCGGGCGTGAGCTTTAGTGACGTTTCGTGCCTTAAGGGCGCGCTCGCACTCCCGAGTGCTTTGGGTTTACATTTACGGTTGAGCAAAATGTTCGATTGCAAAATATTGTTTTCGTCCCCAATTCATGCTATATGTCCACGCACACGCACGGGCCATGATAAGTCGATTATTTCCCATTTTGTTGGAGGACGGTGGTCGTATCATGTGGCTTGTGAGCTCTTGGGCTGCTTAGCAGTCGTAATGAGTGCTGAACGCCACTTGTCGATTACCTTTCGTCGCTTTCTTGGTGATGTGCCCTGCGAGTTTGTTGTGCAACTTATCATTATGTCAACAGCCCTAAGTGGTGCTCTCGGACCGTACCGACGGGACGTTGTTAATGGTTTTTGTGCTAGTGTGGTAGCATACTTGTGCTTGCGCGCTATCCCCTGACTTTGGCTAGCCAGCTAGTGGGAACCAATAGGTTTATTGTGCTGATCATCTACACGGGAATCTTAACATGTCATCTTTATTCGCGGATGATGCAGGCAAAGTCTTTCTTCATTATTATTTAGGGGTACGGGATATGGGATTGGCAGGGAACCAGCACCGGCACCCTCTACAAGCGGCGTTTTGCAAGCATGACTGAGAGTAGAAGGTCGAAACAAACCTCAAACTCATCATCGATCATGCTCCCGAGTAGGCGACGCTCGTGTGAGTGCATTACCTACCATTGTACGAGACCCGTACCGTATTGCGCTAACCCCACACGAGGCCAATGTTGGAGTTTCACCAACTAATGACATGCAAACAAATATAAATGCATTCCCGGCGCTGACCAAGAAAGGTCTGCCCTACCCGTCCGGGCGTCGACCCATTTGAGTAATGCGAGAAGGACCAAGGCCCATCTCACGGAGCAAAACATTTCGGGAGCTTTATTATCTAACATTATCCAAGCTTTATTATCTATCATGGATTGTAAGTAATCACAGCTATTGCTCCCGTCTGGAAATCATATCCGATATCGTAACAGCTTGTCCCCAAGAACTTTGTTTAAGTACTGCTAACTATCGTAGTTCAAAATCATAAGTCCAGGCTGTCAGAAAGCTGTCTAATTAGGATACAAAGTGCCATCCGCTACTCTAACTCCGGCCTCTGGGCCGCTGATAGCTGATCGGCAATCACAGCCACCTACGGGAGCCGTCACGCCCCCTTTCGCCGTCTACTCTGCCGCGACTGCACCAACGACACTGTGCGTTTCGTCCCCCACCATATTACCCATTCCTGCATCTTCCCACCACGAGCACTCCACACGTCGAAATGGCCTCCACTACCATGACTGTCGCTGCCACCGCGCGTCCTGTGCTGGCCCGCAACACTGCCCGCCGCGCTCAGGTAGCCGCAGTGCGCCCCGCCGGCCTGGTCAGGTGCGTTACCTCCCCTCCGCCGCACATTCATCCTTATCCTAATTCGCATTGACACCCATATACCGGAGGGTCTGCAAGATGAACTCCATTAATGCTTCAGTGTGGAGATTACGGATTTTACGCTCTGACGTGCGCAGTCAAGCAGTTAAGGTGTAGTTCGTTGCGTGCTGTCCTGAGACGGGAGTGCTATTTTCTGCGGGGCCTTGCCCTAGTGTTGGTTAAGTACGTAACCTCGTACGCTTCCGTTTTTAGCCGCCTCACGTGGCGGGGTTGCACATTCGGGGCGCACCTTCTTATTGGAGGGCGCAGACTAGCTGTGCTGCTGTTGCTAGCTCGCTGGCAATTTTTGTCTGTGGCAGGAAGTAACCGTGCGTGTCTGCTTGCTACCGCCGACGCAGGGCTACCCCCAAGACCGCTTTTGCTGCCCCCTCCCTCCGCACCGTCCGCCGCGCTCCCGTGGAGACGAAGGCTGCCGTCGAGATTGCCCAGATCGCGGGTGAGGCCGGCGAGATTGCGGGCTACGCTGGTGTGATGTTCGTCATGACCCTGGTGGTGAGTGCTTCGCCAATCCCATTGTGTACTTAACGACAGTCCTAGCGTGAAGTTCGCTATTGCTGACTCGACTCCCTTTCCGCAGGGCCTGGCTACTGGCTTCATCTTTCTGCGCGTGGAGTCCCTGGTCGAGGAGGGGAAGATCTAAGTTGCTTTATTTGCATGGCTCGTGTTCATCGTAATAATGTAACCTAGAAACAACTTACATATCTCATATTATTTGACTTTTTTTGCTGGTGTCGTAATTTGCGGCGCCGTCAGCAGGAGCTGCACAATTACACTACAAAACAGCGTTGGAAGCGTGTCGGACTCCTCCAGGTCAATTTATTTCGGTGGTTGGATTTTCCGCTTCATCTTTCAGATACCACCCAGTAACAACCTCGCATTCATTAGCAGTGCTTCTATGGCAGTATCGTCAGTGGCGTGAGGGAAATGCACCACGAGCGCAGCTTTTTTCCATCAGTTTTGTGGTATTTATCATCCATTCGGGTATTTAGCACAACAATTCAACAGGTCTTTGTCTGCAGCCGGAGTGATGTCTCGATCTCCGTCAGGTATAGTCAGTCACCTGTTTCGGATGGCAAGGCATATGAGGAGCAGGTGAGGGAAGTGTGCCGGACTCGTATTGGCGCAAGCTAATAATTTTCCACCAGCAAAGTTCACTCGAATCTGAAAATAGGGGAGGCTCAAGTTCAGGGATGATTGCAGAAGTGCGAGACAGCGGGCGTCATCGGCTGTAAAGAACAGCACCGAACTGAACGGTGATACACTCGATTTAGGGTTCGGGCGAATAATTCATTGTCATCAGTACCAATGATCGGTGAATGAGAACGCTGCACCTACGAGCAGACGCGCAATATGTGCGTTCCGGGTTGCTCTCCAATATGTCTTTCCATTCGCACGAACTGAATCAGCTCGTCATCATGAGAGACGAAAGATTCAAACTAACATCTTTGTCAATATGACGCCGGAGCGGGTTAGCTTCCGCTTGAAAATGCAAGCCAGGCCACGTCGAGCGCATGGGTTTTATCGCGACTGAATGGTTTGCGTGCAAAACATTACGGTGTGGGAGAACACGACATCATCTCATATTGTGTCAATAGTCCGTGCAACTTTGTCGGCTTCAGGCTAGAGGGCTGCATATTTGATGGCTGCTGAAAATACAAACTTCGAAAACCCAGACCGCAGAATTCGTTGCTCAAATCAAGTTAATCCTGTGGAAAATATTTGAATCAATTGCTCGAACGTCCCTCAATAGGTGCCGAGTGTTTGTTAAATGGGAAATGAGCAATTCGAGGCTTCGATGTATTTGTATCATACTGTGGCAATCTAATTGCATGCATGCCTGGAAAGCACGCAATTGCTGGATAAGGCGAATCAGACAGAGACGCGCGGAACACTTCGATGGATTAACCTGCTACCAATGAAAACAGGCAAAGCACAATCCGCACATACATAGTGAGTTTCGAAAAACATAAAGCGCCGAGATGAAAATGATAATGCAAGCGACGGTATAGTTTCCCAACATGAAATAGAGCTTCTAATGAGACGCAAAGTAAGGTATATGATAGTAAGGTAAATCGCAGATAGCAATCCGTCCTGGGTTCGCGTTCGCGTTACATAGCAGGAAAAAGCAAAGTAATGAACTGAAAGCTTGATCGTGAAGTTACTGCAATATTAGCGATACATTCCGAAGTGCTACACTGGAAATCTTTACTGCGATTTTGCTGTTTTGCTGGGCATCGGTATCAGGCGGTTGTTCATGCGCCAAAAGTTTGCAAAGCGCCAGAGGACTCCGGGGGCGGTGAGAAATTTGAAGTATTTGCCGTTCCCGGTGACGCCCCTCATGCGCGGCACCATCCATTCCGCCACTGTATTCGGCTTTTCCGCGAGGATGTTCATGATACGCACGAAGGCGGCTCTGTTGCGGTTCTCTTCCCTCATCAATAGATCGGTGATGACCATTCCAGGGGAGGTGATGTGCACCGACACGCCGCTACCTTTCACCTCGGCCGCAAGTGACTTCGTGAGCTGCGGTAGCGCGGACTTAGTCGCGCCATACGCTGCGCCCTTGGGTGTCGCGTTACCCGTCGCACCGCGCCCATCCATATTGAAAACCTAGACCAAGACGCGAATCGAAAAATCACCCATCTGCGCTTTGAAACTGAGTAGCACAGATCTCAACGTCGAGCAGATAGAGTGCGTGCACTGAACGGAAGTGTGCCCTACCTTCCCTCCTGTATGTTGCCCATGCATAACACGAATGGCAGAGCGGCACCCGTAGACGGTCCCCAAAAGGTTTGTACCGACGATTTGGTCCAGGGTGTCGCCGTCCGTTTCGTGCAACGGCGAGCTGGGCGTCTGACTTGCACCCGCGTTGTTTACCCAGATGTCGATCCTTCCCAGCTCTGAGGCGGCCGCGTCCGCGAGGGCGTCGACGTCAGAATGGCTACGCACGTCACACGTCCTGTATGTAACGGTACGGGTAGGGTACTTCCCCTGCAGCGCCTTTGCGGCCTCTTGGCAGGACAGCAGCGAGCGCGAGCTGAGCATGACATCGTCGCCTAGGGCGAGGAATTTGTCGGCGATGGCAAACCCTAATCCTTTCGTGCTCCCTGTTACGACCACCTGCGACAACAGGCCGCAATATTGAGCCGCACGGAAATCAAAAAATGCGCTTATCTGCACAAAATGATGACAGCAAGCTGGATTATTGGTTGCGGTGCCTGGGCGTGTTAACTAACCTTGAGGCCCAGATTACTCTTTGAGTTTGGCCGTGGAGCTGCCAGGGCGGCGGTGACGCCCTTCCCGAGGAGATAGAGCGCAGGGGGTGCGATAGCCGCCAACGCGAGCATTCCCCAGTCCATCTTCAACTGTGAAGTTTGAGTCCACGCAAAATGACTGGCAGCGTGGCTTAGCTGGCGCTAAGAGACGGGAACAGACTTGGTGGATGCCGAACAGACATGTAGGGAGAGTCTAATATGTGGGTTCGCTGCTCGCAGACGCTCAGCGGCCCCAATAAATAAGCTTTTCTCTTTTTTCTCACGGACAGACAGACGCCAATAAGTACGGGTAGTAAACCATGAAATGCACAGTCAATGCGGTAGCTGATTATTGGGGGTAGCTGATTAACGAGAATTCATGCAACGTCTTTCTGCTGCTCTTCATGGCACTCTGGGTTCTTATCTCCGCGACGCTTTTCAGGAAGGCAGTGCTGATGCTGTGGCATGCCTTCCTGTTCCTCGGGCTTAGGTTTTTTCTTCCTTTCTTTCTTTTTCTTGCTTGGTGGCCTCCACTGCTTTTTCTTGTAAGAAATTTTTATTATTGGGGGTAGTCTTCCGAAAGCCTCATTAAAAATTTCTTACAAGAAAAAGCAGTGGAGGCCACCAAGCAAGAAAAAGAAAGAAAGGAAGAAAAAAACCTAAGCCCGAGGAACAGGAAGGCATGCCACAGCATCAGCACTGCCTTCCTGAAAAGCGTCGCGGAGATAAGAACCCAGAGTGCCATGAAGAGCAGCAGAAAGACGTTGCATGAATTCTCGTCGCACATCCCCCAAAAAACGCCGAAACGGAAGAGAAGTAGATCGACGAACAAAATGCTGCATAGTCTTCCGAAAGCGATTTCCGAAAGCAGCTATCATCGACAATACAATATGTATAATATTCTAGTAAAAGTCTTACAAGAAAAAGCAACATACATAAGCCACCAAGCACAGGCTTTGGTCCGATCGGTGTTACAATTGCACAATGATGAGATACATGCACGCTAAAAACCGTCCGCAGCCCCGCACTTCCATCGAGGAGACAAATCTCGCTTGTTACAAAGAATATAATATCGCTAGGACATCACAACAAGGAGCGATGTTTTCGGCAACTTGGACCTCTTATTGTCGAGGAGCAACCTGCACACATCCGCATATTGAGACAACAACGTATAGTACCCGGTGTCTCACGTGAACAATATGCGACCATGAACTGTTAATCCATGAACACACGGAATGGCATGAAGGGGGTTAGAACCGCCGCTTCCCGGAACGGAGCTGGAATGACGAAAAGAGGAAAAAACCTAAGCCCGAGGAACATGAAGGCATGCCACCGCATCAACACTGCCCTCTTGCAAAACATCGCGGAGATGGGAACCCGAAGTAACATGAAGAGCAACAAAAAGACGTTGCATGAACTCTCGCCGCACATCCCCCAAAAGCCGCCGAAAAGGAACCAAAATAGTTCGACAAACGAAATACGGCATACGGACATAACCGTGAGAGCGCAAAGAATTGAATGTTATGTTTAATATTCCAAATACCTTGAAATCTCCAATTCACAATTTTCCATACCCCCCGTTGCCCTTAATCGCATTGCGCTATTCGGCTTCCTAATTGCGTTGTTCACGCTGTGGAGGACTTCATGGCCGAGGTAGGGGCGGTCATTAAGAGGAGGGACTTGCATTGGAGGATCACCGAAATATCCGGTCCGAGGCCTCTCTAGATCGCCATGAGGATGTATGTTGTGCGGTTGGATGTTGCGGCTCCGCACAAGTAAATGGTTTATGCGGACGTCACGGTAACTCATGCGCGCACGCATTCCGATATTCCACGGGTGTGGGGGCTCGGCTTCCGCTCCCTACATGGAAGCCTTGCTTGCGTTGGGGGCTCAACAAACAAGCTAAGCTCGATGCCGACATCCGCACTTCGACCTTCCTTGGCACGCCGTCCATTAAGTATGTTCGTGACTATTACCAGTGATGGCGCCCGCCGGCGGAGCAATGGCGGCGGCCGCGGAGGGGGGTGCGCTTGCATGTCCGTCGGCACTCACCCTAAGTCTTTGTGGTGGGTGATGGTAACCGTATTGCCGTGCCATGCATGGCACGGTAAGGGGCTAAGCGAAGTGAGCCGACAGCCGTGCGATCATCATCCATAAAAAAAGCGAGATGCATAGGGTGTTTTAAATGATATGTGTACACTACCAACGCCAAGATGTCCCGCTTGACATGTCTAATCTGTATTTTCAAGCCAATATACTCCTCAGATATTGTCCCATTTGGGGGAATGGGGCATGAATCTCAGAAGTGTGTAGAGACGAGAGGGGTACTGCCGGACTAGCGGTGGGTTGAGGGTACTTAAGTCGGCGGCGGACAGCCATGAAGCAACGCCAAGGAAGGAGGCTCGCTAGTAGTTGACCAGCGCTCATGAAGTCGAGCTAGACCAATGGGGGGGGGGGGGGGGGGTCGACACAAGCGCCGAAGAGGACGGCCGCGGCGAAAGGAGCGGCACGGTCTGGCGGCGACGGTCCTAGAGATCGGCTTCCGGCGGAAAGAAATATATACGGAGGATTGCGCTTGAAACGTCCCAATCTACCACATGTTGTAGCCGGCACCCCGATTCGACATTTTCCCCCAATCCCCTCCCTCTCCGGTACCCGCCATCAACATGAGTGCATGTTTAAGATGGAAGTAGATGGTTACACGTAGGGTCGTGTCTGTCCCACAATGGGGCAAGTTGTTGTGACTAGAGAAGGGAGAGGAGAGAGATGGCGGCCGGTGAAGGCACCGGTAGGGCCGGCCGACCGCCACTGATAGGGAAGTAGAGTACCGCTACTAGCATAATACTTAGTGCAAGGATGACATATAGCTGCCTTGAACATAAGCACTAGGTGACGGGATGCTTGTGCTAACACCCCCCTCAAGGAGCCGAGGTCGTGCAATCGTCCTAGCTTGTCTCGAGGAAGTCGTCATCTTGGTCGTGGGTATTGTGTTGGTAGCGCGTGTCTCAGGCCGGGTAGGTGTGGCGACATGTGCTCACAAGAACGTGCTGCTACCGGCGAGTTGCCGACAGAAACGCTTCCAAATGTACTGCGGGATGTACTACTCGGACATTAAGCGGGAAAACGGTCTAGGGGCGAATTAGATGACGCATGAGAGCGACCAACGAAGAGGGAGCAAAGCCGACATGCATGTCAAGAGCGTGTAGGCACGCAAAGGCATAAACGGTCGTTGCTCGTGTTGACTCCCCCATCCGTCGTGGGCAAGGTTATGTCCTCGCTATGTCCGGTGAATGCGGCGGCGATGCCTTGGTAAAAAAATAATAACAGTACTAATTAAAGTACGCGCGGCCCGAATTTTCGAGGGTCGGTTTAAATCTCAGATCCGGTCGAGAGCATCGGTAGGCTGAAGGCTGGGTGGGGCTGAACGTTGGGTGGCGCGAGCGTGGCGCCGGGCCCTTTACACACGCTCTTCTCCTTTTTATGTGAGAGATGGTGGGAAAGTCACGGACGACCAACTTGAAGACGAAGCGTGGTGTCGGTTTGACTATGAATGACTAGCGTGGCGCCGAGCGCTTTACACACGCTCTTCTCTAATGTAACGTCGTGGGGAGCCCATAACATGTTGGAGATGGAAGTAGATGGTTACACGTAGAGTCATGCCGGCCCCACAAGGGAGCTAGCTGTGGTGACTAGAGAAGTGAGAGGAAAGGGACGGCGGCCGGCGAAGGCACCGGTAGGGCCGGCCGACCGCCACTAACAAGGAAATAGAGTACCGCTAACAGCATAATAACACTAAGTACTAAGATGACATATAGCTGCCTCGTATATAAGCACTAGGTGGCGGGATGCTAGTGCTAACATTGCCTCAAGCGGTGTGCTGTGAAAATGAAAATGATTTATAGCAATACCAGCCGTTAGCCATGACCAGTTGTTGTCTAACGGACATCAGTTGCTCAGCCATTTAGGACAGTTAAGAGCAAATATTTGGCCAAGTACTCTTCGACCGGGTACACCTATCGACACACCCATTCGCAATATATGTGCCGACGTTCCTCGGAGGTAGCGAAAAGCCCCTCTTGGCGTGGTCGCTCGTCGATCCCGTCATCGCATCCCGTAAGGCCCGTCCCAAGATCGTTGCCGCTTCTCCAGTCGCAACTTTCTTCCTTGTCGAGATCCCCGTTCACCTCGCGGGCAAGTGAGGGGGACCGAAACAGGCTCACAGAAAAAGCTAGTATTCCCGCCGCCGCGTTGAAAAAATTCTCCCGCCATTTCTTCGGCGATTTCTTTTCTTGTATCCGGGTAACACTTGGAAACCAACCATCGACCGTACCCTCCTTCCACCGTCCGCGCGTCCGTCGAGCACCATTGTTTCAAGTGTGAGCCTCTGCGCTTACCCGGGCTCGCACTCTCTAATATTAGGTGTGCCTAGCAATATTGGGTAGCGGCAAAGTAGTGCATGGTCGTAATTGCCGGATCCAAAAGGCCGCGGGGGTGCGGAAATAATTCGAAACCCTCCGTGCCGGGTTTTTTGGCGGCGGCTGATCTTGAGGACCACAGCCGTCAAACCTGGCCGCTCCCCCCGTCTCGACACTACTCATGTTGATGATGGTGTCGTGCTGCCCCATACATGTTGGGTCAGCTCGACGTCAACACATTGGGCGACGAGTAGCGAGCGCCCTTCCCCGGCGATGCTTCCCGGCTGTCCGCCGCCAGCTCCAACACCATAAACCAACCGCTGATCCGTCCGTACCCTCCTCACCATCTTCTATTCACATATACATGCCCCATCCCCCCTAATGAGACGATATTTGAGGAGTCTTCAGTTGCGGAAAACCAGTGGATGACCCGAGCGGGAGATCTTGGCGCCGGCAGTGTACATATAGCATTTTAAAAAGCCCTCGGTACCGAGGCTTCCCGACAGCTGCGGATCGCGCGGATCGCAGCCGCCGGATTTCACCCCGCCTAGCTTCCAACCGTGCCATGCCTGGAACGGCTATAGCGTTACCAACGCCCACCACGAGAAGGTGGGGGTGAGTGCCAAGTGCCAATTGGCATGCGAGTGAGCCCCGCTCCGTTGTCGACGCCTCTACACCGTCGGCGGGCGCCGCTTTGTGCTAATGTATATCGCGATAGCACAACGCTCGTATAATTCACAGTCCCATGACAACATTGACCAAAAAGGGAGGGTACGGGCGGAAATTTATGAATCGGCATGTGTTTGAAACATGTAAGCAGCCTTCCGGGACAAGATAGACGCAATGGGAGGAGCGAGAAACGGCAGATGTCTCCGGCTGCGGTTTCCTACCCCTGGCCCGAAGGGGAGGGGAAGCCTATGCTAGGATATTGGTTGCGACGGGAGGAGCAACATTTATATCTCGCACGAGGGTGTGCCTTCATGGAGTTGGGTCCGTCGACTACCTAAGCGAGTAATTTTTCCGCGTGCCTTTCCCCCCATCCCCGCCACGGCCGGAGTCGCACATGAGGAAAGGTCATGTAGGCCTTACTCGATCAACGTATGTAGGCCGACCAGATGGGATGATAAACACGTTCGAGCGGCGGGGGCGGGCCGCGCATCGTGGAGGTAGCAACACAATATTTTTTACTTGCCATTATGCTAATTGATATTATGCTTGTAACGATATCGGAGAAGGATGGATAAACATACCCCTAATGTACAAATCAATTCTTAATAACTAGATGGCGGTACTATTGTGTACGCCATGAGACATCAACCGATGAACAGATTTATCCATACTTGTTGTGAATAGATTGATTTAAATTTCTTTTCCCAACGATACTATTATAAAATGAGGTGAAATAAGAGGGCAGAGACAAAGGCGCCTAAGCCCGCGGAGCGGGGAGGCAAGCTACAACATATGCACCAGCCCCTTGCAAGACATCATGCATATAGGAACCTAACAACGTGGCATGAAGAACCACAGACATGCACTGCATGAACTCACGACGCACGTCCCCAAGAGGTCGATGTAAGGGGGCATATGTATACCGCCGTACATCAAACGCCTACATGTGGGTATAGCTTTCACACTATAAAAAGCGAGAGCATGCCGCACCCAAGCGCGGGAGGCGTTGAACAGCCATCAAAACTGCCAAACCAACTCAGCCGCCATGTGAATCAATCGACCTCCGTCCTCAAGGGCAAAGGAGTAATAGTCATGAAAATACTTAATGGACGGCGTGCCAAGGGAAGACGAAGTGCGGATATGTTCTCGCAAGGCTGCTGGGGAGTTGAAGGGTAGCCCGCACAGCCGGAACGCAACAAAATCGTGCGTGCACTAGAAACCGCCGCGTCCAGTACGACGTGCTAGTGCGGAGCCCCAAAATCCAACCACACAACATCCCGATCTCGAGAGACCCCGAATCGGATTCAGTGAGCCTTCAAGCACAAGTCTGTCGTTTTAACCGCCCCCGCCTCATCCATTAACTTCAACAAAATATAAAGAATGCGATCATGAAGCCAAATAACGTAATACGAGCAATGACGCCGGGGGATGAGGTCCATGCGCATGCACATTAGTATCCACGCCCAAGCAGACAAGGTAGCATACGAGGTAATGCAGAAGGATCGTGAGTCAGAAATATCACCCGGGGACTCATTGCATTGCGAACACTTTCGCACATGAGAGGCACGGCATGGCGTGAGGCCGAGCACCACGTGTCGTACTGTCTTGTAGTACTAAGTGGAAACGTGGAAGCTGGACTCATGGGGGACGAAAGACATAGCCTAAGCCCCACGGCCAATTCATGAAACAACGCGAATATAATTCGGGAGTGCGGGCCACAAAAGGCGAAAATATTAAGGAAACCTTGAGCCTTAAGATTACACGAAATGTCGCGTTGGCGCGGTACCCCTTCGTGCCACTTGGACCTGTGAGAGCGTCGGGACTTAAAAGCAAATCAGTTGCTGACGCATCGCAGAAAACGGCCGGATTTCAGACATTTACATGTACGTGTATGCTATGGTACACCATACGCTGCCTCCGCCACCAAACAACACGCTGAAATCCTTTCAATGACCTCCTAGGGTATTAGAGAGGACGTACGGATTGTGTGCGATCAAATGGTGGCCGTGTTGGTCGCGGGTGGTGCTCGATTGGCGGTGCAATGGGTCAAGGCCCGGGCTGCGGTATTTATCGGCATGTTGAGCGGCAGGCGACTCGCTCATCATAAACGTGCCAAGCGTTTGTATGGCAGGCTTAAACAAGTCTTAAAAACGGCGAGCGGCAGAGAGGCGGAAAGCGGAGGGGCTTGTGGCTGCGGAAGCGTCGGATACAAGCAGAGGTGCGCAGTGCGCCGGGCGTACGGGCGCGAATCCGGACGCGCAGTTTTGCCGATTTTGTCTTATAGACCTAGCGCAACACGAGCCGCTTAACTCCCCCCCCTCCCCCCACCACACACACACACACACAAACACACCGCAGCTTATTAAAAAAGCATAAAAAATCTCCCGCGTTAGATTTATACACCATTATAGAAGTTCGAACCTGCATAGCTTCATATTTGTCTTCAATGGGAGTAAGGAAAGACGACGTCGGTGCCGCACGTCGGCCCGGAAATAGGTTGGCAACTTCGTCAAACGTTATTGTTGTAACTATTCTGCCTTCTCTAACTTGCATTCGACCGCCACCGCGACAATTAACGACACCATAAATGTGCTAAATCTAACAGGAACAATTGTCACGGCAGCCCGACAGCGCCAGACACAACAACCAAAGAAGGAGCACTAGCTGCTACCATACCTACCATAACCAGCCGCCGCCGTATCAGCAACGCAGCAACACCAAAGGCAATGCCTTCACACATCGATTCCCGCGGGTACTGGTACCTGTACCAATCGGTACTTCGGGGTCCCGAAAAAACCCCGAACGCGGACATCGGAATGCTTCATAAATTGCAGGCCTCTGTTGGGAAATGTGCAGACCTGTGCGTAGACCTGTGCTGATGCGCTGCTACAGGTATGTAGCTATTGGCCTTCCATCTGCGGACGAATGGCCTTCCGCGGCGCACATTCGACCGCAAACTTCGGCGCCCATTAAACATTGAATGCAGTAGTGCGTGCTTCTTTGCCGTTCGCGGACGCCGGAGGCTGCTGGCTACGCATTGCTGGAACACCCCCCCCCCCCCCCCCCCCCGGCGCTCACGCGGCTCGGCTACCCACCGCAAGCCCTCCATCAATAGCGTATTCGTCCCGTTGAGGTCGGAATGTAACCAACTAATTTTACCGCTGCTAGTGTGACTCCACTGATTATAATGCATGGGTGGGGGAGGGGGGGGGGAGACATATTTAGTCGCCGGGAAGTAGGGAGGAGTCGAAAGTGGCATCATGGATGCGGCGGAGCACCCTCCTCCGCCTCCAACCGGGGCTAGAACTCGGAACCAATCGACTAGGCGGGGTCCGCAGCTATGGAAGGGTATTCTAAAGCGCGGCCTTGTCGACATAAGTGTTCAGCAAGGTGACGAGCAAAAAACACTCCTTGGCGCATCGAGCAATAAACACTCGGAGCGCGTTCCGGGAACCGGGCGCTTCAAAAAGGCCAAACGTCCTGGAAACAGCACCATCACCGATAACGACGACAACTCACCAGAAACAGCTAGCGACTTGCGCATCCGGTTCCTCGAGCGAAAAGTGCAGGAGTGGCAGGCCAGCACACAGCGGGAACGATTGGCACGGCAAGTGCTCGAGGAGGACATCTTAGCGAAAGTTTCTGAAATAACATTGCTAGCGGAAGCGTTAGCGACCGCACAGGATGAGGAAAGGGTGCAGCGGCAGCGCGACGTAGAATTCTCAGCGGTGGAGGGAAAATTGAGTGAGGCGATAACTGATAATAAACAGCTTAAGGCTACAGTGGCTAGCTTAAAGAGGAAGGTACACGAAGTCCAAGCTGCTGGTCATGTCGCCGGATTGAAGCACAGGCGGGCTGCGGTCGAGCTTCACGAAGAACTCGACGTCGCTATGGGTCAAAAGGGTTCGGCGAAAAAAGAACGCCGCATCACCATGCCAAAAGCGTTCACCAACTCGACAGCAGCAAGGGTTGCACGTGACATCTCGGGCTTGTTAAATGACTGTAAGCCCCTCGCGAGCTCGGTGACCGAGGGGGAACGGCTACAAGCATTCGTGGCGGGTCGGCTGCAAAAGCGTTTCGGTGATAAGGGAAAGCCGCCGAAACCGCGGACGCAGCCAACCCAGCTTCAGCAACGGCGTCAGCAATCAGCCCAGCAGGAGCAACAGCAGCAGCGTCAGCAACAGCAGCCACAGGAAATTTCAAGAGAGGAGGCGGACAGACCGTCGGGAGTACTACAACCGTGCTGCAAACGAGCTGTTAAGCGAGCCGTGGAGGACGTCGAGGAGTTCTGGTCGGCAAGGAAGGGCAGCAGCATTAAGTCAAAGCTACGCATAAGCTATAAAAAGACGCAGCGCCTAATTCGTCTCACCGGCCAGGAATTTGACGCGGATAAGGGGTCCTATGTCCCGTACGTTCTCCCGTCGTGTGGTCTCCCCGCACCGCAGATGTCGAGCAACATGTCCGTGCGGCAAATCCGGAAGTTCCGGGAGGAGTTGAACTTTGATGCGGGAATGGACTACAGTTATCAAGACGGCGTATTGCATTCACGTTCAGCCTCGAACATAACCGCAGCCCACTTGAACTTGCATAGTTGCGTGGCCAAGAAAATATGGGACTTGAAGGAGCACCTCGACTTCGCGAACGAGGTGTTCTTGCAGAGCACGACGGACTCAGCCCAAACATACCGAGGATGCAAGCAAACCACGAGTGCTGTCAAAGTGGTAAGGCTCGATGGGGTCGGCAACAACAGCCCCCTCGCTCACATACCGGCGCTATTATATGAAGGCGACGATGCGTATGGGATCGCGAAAGAGCTTGGATGGAAATACTACGACGAGCTAAATAAGATTGCGAGGGACGGCGTGGAGCTTCCGGATGGGACAACGGTGATACCGCATCTGTGCGAGGGGGGCGACAATAAGTACTTAAACGCCACCGGGGGGGGATGCGGATGCGGAGCTGAGTGCGGGTGTAATTGCTGCACGAGTCGGACATCCAATTTTCACCTCCCGTGGGAGTCCCTTGTGCGGCGGGGGGTGATCGAGAGGACTCTCGAATGGCAAGTTATGGCGGCGCACGCGGAGCTTGAGGGGAAGGTGAAGTGCCCCTACGTATGTCCGTGTTGCAAGAAGAAAGTCACGAAAGAAGGGGAGCATGGGCCAACCTCCGCCACAACCAACGCCCGGCTCACTTGGCAGCGGCAACACAACTCCCAAAGGTACATGCACGTCCCGTTGCTACACATCGACCCATCCCGCCGCATTCCGGACTTGCTCCACATCAACCTCCGGGTTGTTGCCCATCTCTACTGGCAAACCGCCCAACGGCATTGCGGGACGAGCGAAGCGGACATCGAGGCGCTTCAAGATTGGATGTTGGCCACCATTGGCATCAAAGTATCATCCAAGAAGAGGCAGTCTAAGAAGCAAGATTCGGTATCCATTGGGCACCGGAAGGAGTCCTTCATCGGAGAGGAGTGCAACAAGCTGTTATTGTCACATGGGAAGCTGCTTGACTACGTCGCTGGGAAGTACAAGCTCAATAATGCAGACGTCACGAAGGCGAAGATGGCTTGGAGGTCGTACCAACAGGTCTGGGATCTATTGTTGACGCCTATACAAACCCTCGCCACCAAGGAGTTGCCACCCTTGTCGGATCGTAAGCGCCGGGCATCGCTTGTGAAGACACTTGCCGAGGCATTCGTGAAGGCATTCACCAACGCTGCAGGCCATTCGGATCACGCCACCGTTTACATGCATGTCCTCCAATGCCACGTGCCGGGGTTCATCGAACGCTACGGGGACTTGCTCAACTATAGTTGTCATGGGTCGGAGCATCTCCATGCCATCACAAAAGAGGCGTTCAAGAAGGAGACGAGCAAGCAACCGGGCAAGCGGTTGAAGGAGGGTTGGGGAGCTATCCATACTAATCTTCATCATCACGGGGATGTGCCCACTCCTGAGCGTAAGAAGCGGGGATCTTACAGCAACAAGGAAGCGATCGCACATGATAGTAGCGATGATAGTGATAGTACTCCGTGACGATACTGATATGCACATGCATGAGAATTGATTAGCACACAAACCCATAACATGGTTCTGCATTGCCCCCCTCCCCCCCCCCCCCCCCCCCCCCCCATATGATGTGAGCATGAAGAACAAGTGTGATTCAAATTGGATTGCCTTGTGTTTGTTAAATGAACTCGCAGATTCACATATCTTCGAGCTACATGCGCGGGTTTATTTCACAGCACCAGTCACCCACTAGCCCCCCTTCCACTTCCGGTTGACGCGCATGATTTGCTTCTCACGCGACCTATTATGCTCCTTGATTGCTTGGTTGTATCTCAACACAATAGGTTCCACTCTATTGTTAAGCCCCCCCCACTTGCCACGGCCACCGTATCCACGTCTAACTTTCCGGCCGCGGCGCGCCACACCCATACGCTCCGCCCTTTCCGCCCGTTCCTCCAGCATCGCACCCCCATCCGAATCGTCACGGTCACTGAAAGAGTCCTCGAAAGAATCCTCCTCCTGCGACTCGAATGCATCAACCGCAATCTTTAATTCGGGCTTAACAAGCCGAATAGCGGCAGATTTCTTACGCTCGGCGGCGGACAAAGCTTTCAACTTCTCTCCAATCCACTCCTGTATGGCGGTCTTGGGCATGTAGTACGAGGAGCTTGGACGGAAGGGCCACATTCTAATGTCCGCCTCGTAGTCCACAGGCCAATCTATTTGTGCGTCATTTTGCACGGGAATGGTGACAACATTGTATTCTACCCTCACGGAAGTAGTATACGCTTGAAACCCAACTTTAGTACGGCAGTATGTCATGGTCACCGGTACCACACATACCGAAACCGACCCGTTCCCCGAAAAAGCGAATAAACCTTGACCTTTGCCGAAGTCTTGAAGCCGCAAGAAAGCCGCGAGAGTATCCATATCGACAAAACAATAGCCAAGACTGACGCGCTTCGAGTTCGTATCGGGCTCGAACTCTTGCGCGCTGGCCTTAAGGGCGATGGAGTGCATTGCGTCTTCGGGAACAGGGCCGTTCACCTCGAACCACTTGCCGGCGATGCCTGCCTTCGTGCCAGCGACACCTTTCCACATCTTCCAGCGGATGGTGTCACTAAGTGCCCTCACGTCATAAACGACGTGAGTCGTTATAGAAGTATTACATACGACGCACGCGGTCTCTTGGCACCTAAAGAGAGTGAAATAAAAAAACACACGAGTATGCTGCGTAAGCGAGAGGTAAATAACCTTAAAACATTGGAATGAAGCCGCGCGCAACCACCAAGCATAAACATACCTGTAAAGACGGGTTGTGGTAACCCCATTTTCAGCTCCTATGGTAATAGCTTCCGTCTCGGCTAAGCAGCGCAAGCAGTGCGGCTGCTCGGGCGGCGGGACGCGTAAGCTATGCCGTTGGGCGATGACGTCATCGTCACTCACCAACGGCTCCGTGCTATCACTATCCCCAAAACTTTGGTTCCCACTGGAACCACTTGACTCGGGAGAAGGTGCACAATACTTGCCTTTGAACTTGGCTTCGCGAATGGGACGGCTGCGTTTCGCCGGCTGCGGATGAGGTGCGCCAAAGTGATACCGTTCTGGGAGCTTACTCGCGATTATCCGGCGGTATTTGTCGCGAGCGCTCGTCTCTACGGTTAAAACAAAAAGCCCGTTCGGAAAACACTCAGCAAACCACCTACCCTAAGAGAAATACAAAACTGCTCGGGCAAAACCATAGAAGACATATTAGGGAAGCAAGAATAGGGAGGCCTAGCTTGTCTCTTGGGAAAATAAGGTTGAGAACGCGAGATTTCAGAGAGAATCAGAGTCAGTGATATGGCTTCCTTACCGGTTTCAGCTTCAGGCGACCGCGAATGAAGGATAACACCGACTCCAGTTGGGGGCAGGATGTCGCCGGTATTCGCTGCGACGTCATCCTCATCTCCCATTAAAAACGATATGGAAGTTTCAATAAAAGAGGAGCTAAAGGGGTGAACCGCTGAGGCATTTCAGAAAGGGTACGGTGCGCTCTCGACAGTTGCGAATGGTGCGCAGAGCGACAGCAAAGAAGCACAGTTGGTCTGCGCGCAGGCCGAAAGCGGTTGGTACAGAAAATGACTTCGGGTAGTTTTCGGAATCGATATACCGGTACCTGTACCAGTACCGGTGGGAATCGATGTGCAAGTTGCCAACAACTGTTTAAGCAACAACAATATGTGACAAGTGAGGGGGGAAACTCAACATCACGACCCTGTTAGAGTGGGAAGTATAATGGTTACACGGGTAGTGGAGCCAGAGACATTAGCATCGTATGAGAGGCTAGAGGCAAGACAACACGTTCATCGACACCCGTCAACGTAAGCAAGCCCATAGAGCCGGTACGTTGCGGCAAGGTTAGGTTAAAGAGTTAAGCGGCTCCTGTGTGGCGGCTGGGAATGTGGAGTCCGGCGGTAGTTAGAGCGATGGCTCTACAAAACTGCCGCCGGTGAGAAAACGCCTAAAATTGAATATTTGCAGCTAACACACATATATGGCCGGGTAAAAACATAGTTTAGGCCCTTGGCAAGCCAAAACCGGCGCACATGTGCTGGTTTTGGGGGGTAGTTTATCATAGTATGCAAGACTCTGTGCGGTAAGTTGTGTGAGTTGTGGCACTCTCGGTGCGGGCAGTGGGCGAACGTAATTGAAGTGAACAACCGATTCCCGTTGGGGTCACCATGTCGCCACCGTTCCCGGCGACGTCATCCGCATACTCCCTAAATAGGTTTTCGAGAGTTTTGATGTAAAAGGAAATAAGTCGACTCATAAGTTGTTTCTTTTCGGAAGGGTGTGATGCTAGTTGCAATGGTGAGCGGTGCGCTGTCAGACAACACACGTATAGTACAGGCGGAGATGTAAAATGGTCAGTTCGGGCACTTTTCGAAATCGATATACTAGTGCAAGGTAGCGACTGCCGGGAATCAATGTGTGACGTCGTCATGGCTTGCGTCGAGGAAGGTGCCATATTGGTCGAAGGTGAAGTGCTTGTAGCGTGTGTCTCACGCCGGGTAGGTATAGCGACATGCGCTCACAGAAACTTGCCGCCGCTGCCAGCGAGTTGCCGATATGAAGCAGTTCCAAATGCACTGCTTCATGTACTAGTCTGACATGTAGCGGAAAAAAACTGTCCACGGTCTAATTAGTCGACGTATGAGAGCGACCGGCGAGGAAGAAGCAAAGCCAACAAGGCGGTTATGAGCGCATATGCACGGAAAAGCATAGACGGGCACTACTCGTGTTGACTCTCCCCTTTCGCCGTGGGAAAGATTAGCTCCTCGCTAAGTGAAAGGAAAGGCTAGGTGAGCGTTGCGGCGTTGCCTCGGGAAAAAACAATAACAATACTAATCAAAGTACGCGTGGGCCGAATTTTCGCGGGTCGGTTTTAAACAACCAGATCCGGTCGAGAGCATCGGTAGGTTGAAGGCTAGGTGAGACTGCAAGCAGGGTGGGGCGAGCGTGGCGCCGGGCGCTTTACACACGCTCTTCTCTATTTTGCGTGGGAGATAGTAGGACAGTCGCGGACAACGAGCTCGAAGACGAAGCGCGGTGTCGGTTGGGCAATGAATGACTAGCGTGGCGCCGAGCGCTTTACACACGCTCTACTCTTTTTTACGTGGGAGTAGGTAGGTAGGACTAACGCGGCGACGAGCGCTTTACACACTCTCTTCTCTAGTGTAACTTGGTGGACGGTTCATAAGCTGTCGGAATCGGGAACGGATAGTTACACGTAGGTTGTGCCGGCCCCGCAAGGGGGCCAGGTGTGGTGACTAGAGAAGTGAGAACGAGAGAGATGGCGGCCAGCGAAAGCACCGGCATGGCCGGCCGACCGCCACTAATAGGGGATAGAGTACCGCTAATAGCATAGCACTTAGTACTAGGATGACAAATACCTACCTTGTACATAAGCACTAGGCAACGGGATGCTAGTGCTGACACTACCTTGTACATAAGCACTCGATAATGCAGTGCTAGCAGACCCTCGTGATACAACAAATCTTTGTCGAGAGAAGTGTTCAAAGCCGCGAGATCGTCATCTAAAAACCCGCACATGAGATGGACATTGGCGTAAGACGCGCGCAAGTGTACCACCCAAGCTTACGGGGAGGTAGCATTATTATGAATAGTTCATATCGGATTAGTATGTCCAATGGACGCAGCGACCCTTACTCGCAGTCAGTGATAGGGTTGGCGAGGGTTACATCGAATGAAATATCTCCCGTACCCGTCCGAGCGATGTGGCGTGCTTGAACTTTTACAAACTGAACCGGGACTACAAGATTGCGGATCTTACAATCACTAGTGCGCGCATACAATCTTGAAGTGTGTTGACTGGGGCAGGCTCTCTTCCTTTCCCTCGTAGTCGTGCGACTGCCGCCAAGCAAGCAAAACTTGACATCTACCCATTGTTTATCCATGAGTATTACCCTTTATGTCGCAGTTTGATATTTACATCAAGTTCGTATTTCTTTGCACAAAGTAGGTATACCGCTGCATTTTCGCGATGTGGTAAAGCGAAAGCTTCCGATGAAGAGGTTGTGGGGTCGATTCCTGCGGTAATATCGTGAGGGTCTTCCCTCATCCTCCAGCATGTATGGGCGGTGGGTGGCATAGTAGACAACAACAACGTCTATGCTAAGTATTTTGGTTTCTAGTGAACCAAGTTCGCCCCTTTTACAATCTAAACATTCGACTATATAATATATGATACATCTCTTGAGTGGCGTCCGGTAGAGAGTACATGTGCGTTTGTGTGGGCGGTAGGTATGGCAAGCTGTCCTGCGTTTGTTGAGTCGGGTAATGAGGAGGAGGTGTTGCAGCCATTGGACAATGTATGGATCAAGGAGAGGCGGATTGGCCTCGAGGCGTGATTTTACGATTAGTTTATCTATGGGCCCGGTGCGTAGGGTAATGAGTGATGTGATATTGTTAGCATTAGCATCCCGTCGCCTAGTGCTTATTATGTACAGCAAGATAGCTAATTGTGATCTCAGTACTTACTGTTATGCTATTGGCGGTACTCTATCCCTTATTAGTGGCGGTCCGGCTCTGCCGGTGCCTTCGCCGGCCGCCATCTCTCTCTTTCTCACTTCTCTAGTCACCACACCCGGCCCCCTTGCGGGGCCGGCACGACCTACGTGTAACTATCCGTTCCCGATTCCGACAGCTTATGAACCGTCCACCAAGTTACACTAGAGAAGAGAGTGTGTAAAGCGCTCGGCGCCACGTTAGTCCTACCTACCTACTCCCACGTAAGAAAGAGTAGAGCGTGTGTAAAGCGCTCGGCGCCACGCTAGTCATTCATTGCCCAACCGACACCACGCTTCGTCTTCGAGCTCGTTGTCCGCGACTGTCCTACCATCTCCCACGTAAAAAGGAGAAGAGCGTGTGTAAAGCGCCCGGCGCCACGCTCGCCCCACTCAGCTTGCAGGCTCACCTAGCCTTCAGCCTACCGATGCTCTCGACCGGATCTGGTTGTTTAAAACGACCGGGGAATAAAATTCGTCCCGCGCATACTTTGATTAGTAGTGTTATTGTTTTTCCCCGAGGCAACGCCGCAACGCTCACCTAACCTAGCGAGAACATAACCTTTCCACGGCGAAAGGGGGGAATCAACACGTCTATCCTTTTGCATGCCTACACGCTCCTAACGGCCTTGTTGGCTTTGCTTCTTCCTCGCCGGTCGCTCTCATGCGTCGGCTAATTCTCCCGTGGACAATTTTTCCCGCTACATTTCATACTAGTACATTAAGCGTTAAATTTGGAACCGCTTCTTATCGGCAACTCACCGGTAGCAGCACGTTCTTGTGAGTGCATGTCGCTACACCTACCCGGCGTGAGACACACGCTACAAGCACTACACCTTCGACCAATATGGCACCTTCCTCGACGTAAGCTAGGACGACGTCAAGACCTCGGCTACCTTGAGGGGGGGTGTTAGCACTAGCATCCCGCTGCCTAGTGCTTATGTACAAGGTAGGTCTTTGTAATCCTAGTACTTAGTGTTATGCTATTAGCGGTACTCTATTCCCTATTAGTGGCGGTCGGCCGGCCCTGCCGGTGCTTTCGCCGGCCGCCATCTCTCTCCTTCTCACTTCTCTAGTCACCACACCCGGCCCCCTTGTGGGGCCGGCACGACCTACGTGTAACTAGCCGTTCCCGGTTCCGAGAGATAATGGCAATCGTAGATGTGTGCGGAGTGCCGGCTCGACTCATGACAATGGGAACGTCTTCCACTTTGTTGCCGGGCCAATGGTGTTGGGGGGCATTGGCGAGGGGGTTGGTTTGCTGCGTACGAGTTTGCGGTATGGGATAGGTTATTGTCAATGCAATATTTTAACTCCCCGATTTGGATCTTTTTTATTGAAGAGTCGCGACGACGGGCGTTGGTATATCCAATACATCTGGGTTCTATGAGGCGAGTAAATTCCGGTTTGTGAGTGAGGGGGGGGGGTCTGAGCGAAGATGGTAGGCTGTCCTCCGTGAGGACAACATGGCAAGAGGTGAATGAGTCAAAGGAGTTACCTTTGTCGGCGTCTACCATGCGGGTGGGCATGTGAGCTTAGGGAGGTGGAGGGTGATCGAGTGGTGACGTCATGGTCGGGGGGAGGTGGGTGTGAAGGATTTAATGTATGTATTGCCAAAGTCTGCGGTGATGCTTTCCAATCAACCCCCGTTGTAACGTTCTAGTACGGAGAGGAGCAATTGGAGGGCACTATTGTGTATTTCTTGTCGGAGACATGACTTCGAGGGGCAGTTGCGCGCTATGTGGCCGTTGCTGGTTAATTGACCACACATAGGGCAGTGTAGAGTGTGGTTGAAGGTGACGAGGCAAGTGTTGTGTACCCCCACATGAATTATTGCTTCAGTTTGAATTGTGAGTGAGTTGTGTGGCTCCGTGGTATGAGAATAAGTCACGCGGGCGAGGAGGACCATGTGTTTAATGGTGTATGTCAGCGGTGTATAAGTGCGACGGAGGCTGTATTTGCGGGCGTCGACTTTGTCAAAGGCACATTGCCACATTTACTTTGCTCTCCATGATTGTCATTGAACCATGGACAATAAACGTTCGTGAGAAACGGCATAACATTTTCAAGTGATAATCTATCTTTTAGGCCCAATAGTAAAGGTATCATGCGGTTGGAGCAATGGAAATGGAAAACAATTTGCTTGGCGGTCTCGCACCCCCCCCCCCCCCCCCCCCATGCCCTCGAGGTGACGGGGGACTTTGATTTGGAGGAAAGTCGCGACGGGAGGAGAGGCTATGGCCTTGGGGCGGGATTACATGATGCGACGGTGGGATCGATGAGCGACCGCGTGGGGAGGGATTTTCTCGCTAGCCTTTCCCCTCTTGCCTCCGGCAAGATCAGAGTCACGCGGGGGGTAGATCTGGTTGGCCCTTCGACCCTCTCGAACGCCGATCGGCCTAGACCGGTCGGCACCCCGGTTCGGTGGGAGCGGACCGGGCATCTTGAAGGTCAAGCATAATCTTTCATTTTGCATTCTCGACATTTTGACAAGTGGATTTATTCTTAGATATGTTTTTCTTGATTATGGATTGTTTCTTGTTATTATTGCTTCGGCGGGGGGGGGGGGGGGGGGGGGGGGGGGCTGTGATAATCACTGCGGTTGCTTACAGTTTTCAACCTCCGAACCGTCAGCTTACATTACGGATAGGTGTGTCGATAGGCGTACCTTGTCGAAGAGTACCAATTTGTTCTCCTAAGTGTCCAATATGGCAGTGTATTGATGGCCGTTAGACAACAAGCGGTCGAGTTCGCCGATATTGTTGTAATGTAAGTTCAGTTTCAATTTGGAAAGATAATAGTGGAGCCCGGTAAATAGAGGTACGTGATGGGCCGATCGGCCGTCACTATATAGCGGGAGCACGAAGCACGCCAATTAGCATAACACGATGCACTAATAAAAGGGACATCACGTACACTACATCGTATAAAAGCAATGTGTATCGGTATGCTGCTAATGGTAACAATGACGGGGGTTGCTTGCTCGCTCGGCTCCTTTGGCGTGGCCATGGTAACCGCGGTCACCATATGGAGAGCTTCCTCCCGACAACGACCAAGACGCAATGGATCACGACGCATCTTTGGCTCACGCCGCCCACCTCAACGGCTCAACCTCACGGACTCCACCACAAGCCTTCCGCTAGCTCGCCACGATGGCATCATGGCCACGTCTTCAAAAGCGCGGCTTGAACTCTTTCACAACCCTGCATGGCCTCCGGCATATGTACATGGTGCTCATAGATGAAGTCAACGCTAATAATAAGGTCGTCGCATCCTCCCGTCATTTTGTAGGTGCCTTCGGACCCGACTCGGTCCTCCTCACCAATCATGATTTAAGCCCTCCAAGGCCTCACGAGGTCGGAGTTGGTCTATCATGGCCGCCGTGACTACACTAGGCAATATGACACCATCCCCTCTCCCGCAACTCACCTCCTCCAATGGTTTCCCACCCGTGCGCGGGCGGGTGCATCATGGAATATTCCATGCGCGGCCGATTTTGTTCGCCCATGGCAACATTGAAGACAACCTCGTCCACTGGTTGGCCTTCGTCGTAGACGACCTCCTTCACGAACACGATTGCTACTTCTTTCTCCACCCCGGGATCTAGCACCATGACCCCTTCACGCTTTCCCACATGGATTACCCTACCTCCTCCGCCATCCTCTTCCAAACCGTCAATATTCCTCGTCGTCTTCCTCTCCCAACAAGCGCGCATCAAGTTCTCCGCCCTCATGCATCAGACCTTCGCGAATATTGTTTTGCAGGAAGCGATTTCAACCAGGCGCCATCCACAATCTGGGCAGCTGATGATGGTCCTCACCCCATTTCCTCTCCGCCCACGCACCGATCATATGATATTATATAATTTGAAGTGATTCTACGGGTACCAGCAGAGCCGTAGTATAGGTATGCTAACTACGGGTACCTGCAATGTACGGGTCTCTAGCAACGCCGTAGGGCAGGCGCTCCGAAACCTAAGCCGTCCAGCGGCAGCCCGTGAGCTCCCGTGGCAATGGCAGGGGACAGGCCCTCCGGCTGCTAAAGAGTGTTTGATCTTTTTCGGTGCCGCTGTAGCAAACTGCCAAGCCAAGGTTCGCGTAAGCTCATCAGCCCTCAGTTCACCGAGCACAGTTTCCATGCACTCCTTGAACACTGAGTAGCAATCGTCATACTTCAATTTATACCGCGATTTTAGTATTTATTTGGAGGTCGCGCGGCAAGCAGATCTGCCGCCCGCGCCTTGCCCACCGGCTAGGAGAGTACGAGGTGCACTTCCGCTGTTACGCCCCTTGCGCTTTGACCTCTGAAATAGCTGAGAACTTCAGCACAGTTTTACTGGACGAGTGTCACAATAACGGCAGTGCTGCTGTCGCGTCGCGTAGGGGCTGTTGGGAACGGTGCTGCAGTAACCGTTCCTGCTTTCCGGGTTAAACCGTTAAAACAACTTTTGAGAGGCGCGAGTGAGAGTCTAACGGGAAGCCTGACCGTCGTCTGCGTCCACTATGGTGCTGGTTCTCTGTCTTGGCGACCTACACGTGCCACACCGTGCGGCAGACCTGCCACCTGAGTTCAAAAAGCTGCTCGTGCCGGGGAAAATTCACCACATTCTCTGCGCCGGTAACCTTTGCGCCAACGAGGGTTACGAGTACCTCCGCACCGTATGCCCTAACGTGCACGTCGTGCGTGGCGACTTCGACGAGACCACTGCCTTCCCTGATAGCAAAGTCATCACCATAGGTCAGTTCAAGATAGGGCTGTGCCATGGGCACCAGGTGGTGCCGTGGGGCTCCCTCGACGCTCTGTGCATGCTCCAGCGCCGCCTGGACGTAGACATCCTCGTCACAGGGCACACGCACCGCTTTAAGGCGTATAAGCACGAGGACCGCTTTATCATTAACCCCGGGTCGGCCACGGGTGCTTTCACGGGGCTGAGCGACGACGTGCGGCCTAGCTTTACGCTGATGGATATCAACGACGACCGTGCGGTGGTCTACGTTTACGAGCTCACGGAAGGGGAGCCGCGGGTGAAAGTGGACAAAGTTGAGTTTTCCAAGAAAGGGGCGGCCAAGCAGCAGCAACAGCAGCAGCAGCCGGTTGCGGCTTCGTAGGTGGGGAATTTTTGTAACTCTGCCTGAGTCACCTCACTCCTTCTCAGCCTGTCGTTTGAAGTGCATCCGCTTTTCAACACGCGCTTGTGGCTGGAGTGTGGGAGGCGAAGCAGGCGCACTTGGGAGTGGGAGTGATTCCCTTTGATCAATAAAACAATTATTATGGATTTGCACGCCCATATCCGATGCCCGGTATCCTCTTCTACCATTAGCAAGGTATGTGGCTCTGTGTTGCCCATGCAAAGACCTTTAGGTTGCAATGAAGTCATGTTCAGAGCGATGAATGTACCTCTTTTTTGTGGCTTGTGCTACGTTGCATTGTTTTTCAAGTGGGGCGTTGAGTTCTGCACACACCCATACTCTCAACGTCAGAGAGCTTGACGCCGTCAGCTCACGACGTCACGAGCTCGAAATACACACGCAGAGACACACACACACACACACACACACACACACATACAGTGAGATACAAGCAGGTCTTTTATGTACATATTTACATGCACTCGTTTTGATAGTATCGGAATACACCCATACGAATGCACACACACACACACACACACACACACACACACACACACACACACAGGGAGATATAAGCGGTGCGTATTTGTGCACAGAATTACATGCACATGTTCTCGAAGTCTCTCAAAGCATATACAAGAATACCCACGCACGCGACCCCCCCCCCCCCCCCCCCCCCCCCCCCCCCCCCCCCCCCCCCCCTAACACACACACCGTACAATACAAACGGCATGCACTAATGCACACAATTACATGCAATCGTTGCAACAGTCTCCCAAAACACGTACTGGAATTCACAAACACACACGCGCGCGCGCACGCGGAGTTTGTGCTTCACCATTTCCCGCACTTACTACAGGACACAAATACACACCAGCACGTGCTCTTTCGCTCCCTTTTTTGAATACACCCACTCATCTTCCCACAGGAAAACACGAGTATGCATATGTAGCAACTATTTCACACAGACACACACGCACCCAAAAAACACGTACGCATGCGCGCACGCATCCGATTCGCTCCATTCTCAAAATTGCATATTGTCCCGGCGCAACCGCATCCACATCTTTTTGCAAAGTTTTAGGAGTTTGGGGAAGCTCAAAGCCTGCGGCTGAGGCTCTTCTGCGCTGTTGGGTTTTTTCATCCCCCCACTGCGTAGTCGTATTGATTGCGCTTAGACTACAAGTCTTAAGATCTTTTCTGCACGGACACTAAAACGAGCTACAATCATAGCACATTCTTGAATTGAAGCAAATTATACCTGTTCATGTAAATTGTGTGCCTTTTCTGTACACAAGCTCAGCCAGCCTGCTGCTTTCTTACGTATGACCATAACCCGTATCACTGGCGTGAGCTAATAAAAGCAAAAAATGCGGATATTCTGGATGAATGAGACCGGATTTTTGGGTGGACGCGAAATGGACTGCAAAACATGTTTCAATGACTGCTTGTGCTTCAAAGCTCCAAACGGCAATGATGCCGGGTGTCAATGATGCGAAGGACTGTTTGGCATGCAAAGTCAGCAACACAGACCTTTTGCCAGCGATGCAAACTGGACTGCCCTTTGCCTTCCCAACGCCTGGGTTCCTGATTCCACCTGCGGACACAGGTTGATGGGGCGAGGTGCGACAATTGGGTTTGATGGTGCGGCCTTGATTGTTGAAGAAATATCTTAAATTTCTCCCATCGGAGAACCACGACGTCACGTTTCATAGCAGAAACGGAGGAAAAAGAATTGGTGTCGTATGGCAAACAATGCGGAATAATGAGATGAAAATAAAGAAAAATATTGGAGGGTCGAGGTTTGTGCTGACGGCCTATGAATTCCTTGGCTCGGCTTGGCTACTCTTTGAGTCGGCAGCTAGGGTGGGCCCGTGGTAGTTGAATTTCGAGTTCTGCCCGAACATCCTGGCGACAGCTTTACTGGACGTTCCCTGGATTGGTCGAAGGCGCGACGAGGTTCACCAGCAAAATGGAAGAAGTTCACTTTGCGACGCTCTGCACGGGTGTGCGCTGCCGCTCGACTTCCTGTCGCTGATAGCCAAACGCGGCGATATCCACTGCGTACAAGTCAGACACGATCCTGGCCGTCTCGGGGCTGTACATATCAGCCAAGCTCGCGGCGGCCCCTGTTCCATGGTGGTCCCAAGACAGGCTCGAAAAGCTGCCGGTATTGTCCATGCGCTGACCGTCACATTCCGCGTCAGGGGCGCTGAAGAAGCACCGCTTTCCCGGCCACCCGGACTCGACGTGCTGTGTGAGGTTAAGCTTCTGGATAAGGGCGGTGTACCACGTGTTGGTCTCCTCCACCTTGAGTACGTAGTCGTAAGACAATTCCGTCGAGGTGTCCATCGAAAACCCGCACATGCTGGACTGTAAGGCAAAGTGGTGGTCGAGCCCAGACTGAACGCGCAGCCCAGCCGCGTGATTTCGTTGCCACCTCTGCAGTGCCTTGACAAATTCTTCGAAGGTGGGCTCCGCGCTACGAAGCCCGAGGTGCTTGTGATACCTCCACCGTTTCGAGTCTGTGACAATTTTGTTTTGATAAGCCGACAAAACTCGCGCGTACGGGTTCCTTACTATCGCGATACGAGGCATCCAGTCATCACGCAGCATGGCGTCGATGTTGGGCTGCGTGTAGGTGTTCAGCGGCCGGTAGCGCTTCGGGTTGTGGATCGTGCTGTCGGAGTTTTTGCTGTCGAGGTACACGCTCCTGCCTGCACCCATAACTTTGAGGATGAGCCGCTTCCACTGCGAGCAGCCGTTTTTTGGAAGCGTGCACATCATAAACTTCGTGCCGCGGGCCTTGACAACTTTAGGCACTTGCTGATTCGAGAAAATTTTAGCGTCTTTCCTGAACCTTGGCTTTGGATCCCGTGGAAGTGGTCGCAACGCATAGTGTGCCTGTCGAGGTCGCGAGAGTCACTACACTAGCCCCTGAGCCACGTACATTGCGAAAATACTGCCAATGGCCGGGAACATTTACCTTGGTTTTGCTGACCTCCATGGCGCCCGCCTCTCGAGTCGCAAGCCACTTCTCGGGGGGCAGTGGCTTTGAATACATGTTTTGTTGGGGTTTGGGGTTTACTAGAGCAGCAGGACGCGCGATGAGCTGTTCGCGTAGGTGGAGAGGTTGGAACGAGTATGCCAGTACGGCGAGGAGGGCGACGACAGAGATGGCCACGAGCATTCTCGACGCCAACGACACATCACGTTCGTTCTCATCCTGCGAAACAGATGCAGATATAAGCTTTTTGGCTTACTAAACCCGACGGGGCGTCATGCCGCATAAGATGTCAGAGCACTACATATCGACCCCAACCTTTGCCGAGCCTGCCAAGACATTGCGCGACGAATCCATTTTCTCGATTCCTTGCGTGATTAGTGGTGCTTCCAATCCAACACGATGGTTGCTGAGCGTGCGACGGTGTCGGGCCCGTTTGGGCTGCTCAGTCTCAGTCTCTGTCTCTGTCTCTTTCGGCTTTGGGATGTCGGCTGGGCCGCAGTACGGCTCGAACGGCGACTGGAGTGGTGTCATTTAGGACGGTACCGGCTCCTGATGCGCGCTGCGTCAGTTATTAAATAATCAGTGGGGTAAGGTAGACGTGTGTATCGCTACTTGTTCCTTGAGCATACACCAAGCCGAAAGGCTTAGCGGGATGGCCTGTTGTTCAATTCGTTTATCGCTAGCTGCGACGAGTTTCGGGGATTAAGACGCTGCCGTTGTTGAACTCGTTTCTGTGCTGCTGCTGGGCGAAAAACAGCAGTCAGAACCAGAATTGCCCGTACGGCTATTGAACGTAACACGGCACAAACTACTACTAGCACTTTCTCGAATCGCCGGAAAGTAAGAGAGTCGGTTAAATTTTAGGGCTCACATTTCCGATCTAGACCGTTTACCGCCCTTTTCTACTGCAAGAGCGCCTCTGTCCCGTACACATTATTACCAACCGAATACCAAATGGCGGGAGGCCGTTTGAATAGTTACAATGTCGTTAATGCTCTGTACGGGATAATTTGACCGGACAAAACGTCTCGATATGCTAGAGTAGCAGGACTTGTGCCCGGACAATACGTACGATGGAGTAGCCTGTTGTTGTAAAGAAGTAATATTGCCTCTCATTTTGCTTGATGCATGGCCTCCACTGCTTTTTCTTGCAAGAATTTGATTAATGAGTAATGTCGCACACACTCGTTTTACTTGCGAAGGTGCGAAATCTTGTCCGCACTTTAGTGGAGGCGTGTATCTACAAGACAATAAACACGAAGCTCATCACAAGCAAAGGAAGGTAAGGGTGATGGGAAGAGGAATAATTCCAACCATCCGCATTCCATACCCCTTGCACGGCGTCACGAAGGCAACTGCCGAATGTATCGTGCATACCGTTCCCAACGCGATGGTGCATTTGTCACCGAACCTCTCCCCCCCCCTAAGGACCGTCGGAAGATGTGGGAGGTGGATTCGCAAACAAACACCCTAATGTGCGGCTAATCATAGTCGTGAAGCACACTTCGGGCCACATGCGCATTCATATGCCGAGAATAAACCAAGTCACCGCAACAATAGAGAAGAAAAGGGATCACAAAATATATAGTTGAAGGGGCAAAGGAGCGACTTAGCGAGGCGGCCATCATTCTCAATCTCAAACGGGTCGCAGTCATGGACGAGATGCACATGAATGAGGGGAACCCGCACGCCGGGGGGACCTTCGAGCTGTCCTTTAAAAAGGTGCGACTTCGATTCATATGGTTTTAATAAAGCGATTTCACAACCCGTTATTATTTACGACATCACGAAAATGCTTTACAAAACAAGACAAGATATTTCTAACTCAACAAACAACAGAAACCGATATCGCCACCCACCGATAGATAAACTAAGCAGCGATACAAAGGAAAAAGGTAACATGCAGCCTTGATTTAGTGTGGAGCGCGTGTCGTGGCGATCACCCAAGTGGGTACGGTGTAGCCGCCAAACCGAGTATTTGCCTTTGCCTACCAACGAAAGCGCAGCGACTACAAAACAAATTGGGGGTTCGAAAGAAGCCGAGGGGGGGGCATCATCATAGGTGTTGACAAAACATGAAGGGTGTTTTTTTATATAACAAGGCCTTAACAGTTAAGAGTCACTACCAGGGTTGTGTTGAAGTCACTTCAGTTCAGGCGACTTCAATAGTTCAGCCTAAACTGAAGTGACTTCATTTCAGTATGAAGTCTCGGCGAAAGTGGCATGAACCCGACCGGACTGAAGTCAGCCTAGATTTGATTTTTTTTTAATTGGGTGAGTTGTCCCTGTTCGGCCGCCCTCTGATTTGGCGATATCCGCCGAGAAATAATGCGTACCGTTATTTGTCACCCATTTTGTGGCCGTGTTGCGATGTACTTAGTAAGTACTGATAAATAGTATATTTATTTATATCATGGGATTACATAAGGCCTTATGTATGGAAATTCGTACTTGTCGGAAGCTCGGCGGGGTCAGGGTTTAGGTTTTAGGGTTTGTTGGGTCAAACGGGGTTCATGGGGTTCTTCATGTCACTTCAGGCGGGCCTTCAGTCTGAAGTCTTGACCTGAATTCAGGCCGTGTTCTGTTCAAGGCCTGAATTCAGTTGAACAACTGAAGTGACTTCAGTTTAGTCTGAATTCTCAGGAATAGACTTCAGCACAACCCTGGTCACTACCGCTTGGTAGGTGTATGTAGATACGTGCGAACAAGCAGCCTTCGCTTCCTTCCTCATTTGGCACCACTCATTCACACGCACTCTTGCCCATCCTTCATTTGCATTATGCGTCATCGCCCTGGTGTGGCTCCTTGCAAGTGAAGGAATGTTTTGTTGGTTTCATTGTGTGGCAGGTATGATCATGGCAGTACGATGACTTCAAGGATTTGCTTGCACATGTACCTTGTCCTTCTGAGTGCTATCGTGATACGGATTGATCACGACCATTTTGGAGTCGCGTCTGTTAATCCGACAGTCGTGACCTACCATCGCCAGTCAGACACAGAAACATCACTGCAACCAGCAAGGAAGTGTCTCAAGGGCGGTAAGCTCTCTCACGTATCGAGACTCGTGTCGAATCAGAGGTAACGACAAGTAGCGACTTCATCGTTGCCATAGAATGTTGTTGATAGCTCTCTCGACAAACGAGGTACATTGTGAGAAATATCCGATGATATTTCATCGAGCCTGTCCGTCACTCAACTCATCCTCTCGCGCACTTCATATTCTATCACGCACAATAGAGTATCAAGAAATTCCACAATCTCTACCATAATACAGCGAAGCTCACACACATCATCGTATGAGAACACCGGCCCCGTGCATAAATCAAGCCCAGCAAATGCGTCCGCCAACTCTCGCGGTGACCCTTGCTCGCGTGCTGAGCGCTGGAAGCACTCAAAAGGTTCTGGCCGCTTCGAAACCCAAAGTACGGCCCAACGAGGCGCTACCTCGTCTCGATTGCTTTGGTTCGGGAATGAGTGATGAATCCTTCTCGTCAGTGCGTCAACACATGTTACTCATTGCTTCCGGTTATCGATTACCTGTTTTGTACCTGCTGGTCTGTCGTCTGTGTGTCTGTTTGCTCCTAGGTCGCCATTTCTTTTCCTAGACTTTCATTTACTGGCACTAGTCACCAGCATAGCGACAACCCGTAAATACGCGATGTGAACACAGAAACTCACTGATAGTTTGGAATATCACGCATCGGCACTAGGTAGGAAATACCTGTAACAAGGATAAGAAATCAGCAAGATCAGCGCAGAAATATGGCGCGGTATCCAGCAGATACGACGACGGGCTGTTTGTTTACATAAGACTATTATAACAAGGCAAAATGGTTGCACGACTCACTTTCCGCCTGATTCACTTTGGATGCGTCGCCAACGGACCATAAAACAACACAACTCTTCAAATAATGCACACAACTGGCGCAACCCATGATACCCAGCGCCGCGCTAAAAGAAGCGGGTGTGCTTCCCGTGCCCCTCATGCGAATCACTGTGCGACCTGGGTTGCTTTCTGCTGTGAGGCTCCGACGCAATGGAACCGTGTCCATACCGGCGACCGCTCGAGCTGGAATGCTCATGTCCTCTCGATCCACTTTCCTCGCGTCCTGACGTGGGTCTCCTCGCAGGTTCGTACTCCACTATCCGTTGCCTGGTTGAAACATAGCAAACACGCACGAACTGTCAACGTGCAAGAACAACCAACCCTTGACGTCAGTCAGTGCAAATCACTGACAGCGTCGCACCGCGCCAGAGTGTCACTGGATGTGTGCCTTTGGTGTATCTGCGCGTACGCGTGAATTGCTTGTGTGTGCGAGAGAGAGAGAGAGAGAGAGAGAGAGAGAGAGAGAGAGAGAGAGAGAGAGAGAGAGAGAGAGAGAGAGAGAGAGAGAGAGAGAGAGAGAGAGAGAGAGAGAGAGAGAGAGAGAGAGAGAGAGAGAGAGAGAGAGAGAGAGCGGGAGGGGGCGGGGGGGAAGAGATATATTGAGTCTGTGGTTGAGAGAAAAAGTGTGCGTGTCTGTGTGTGTGTCTATGTTTGTGTATGTGTGTGTGTTTGGGTCTGCGTCTCAGAGAGGTAGTGTGTGTGTGCGCGTGTGTGTGTGTAACTGAGAGAGAGCGAGAGAGAGAGAGAGAGAGAGAGAGAGAGAGAGAGAGAGAGAGAGAGAGAGAGAGAGAGAGAGAGAGGTAGAGAGACAGATAGAGAGGAGAGAGCGCGTGTGTGTGTAACTGAGAGAGAGAGAGAGAGAGAGAGAGAGAGAGAGAGAGAGAGAGAGAGAGAGAGAGAGAGAGAGAGAGAGAGAGAGAGAGAAAAGAGATAGGGCGAGAAGAGAGGGAGAAGGAGGAAAAGAGAGAGAGCGCGCGTACATGTGTTGGTGCGTTTCAGAGAGAGTGCGCGAGATTGAGAGAGCGACTCGGCATGTGTGGATGTGTGCGCGCACATTTCAGCGAGAGAGTATGTGATTGGAAGAGAGAGTATGTGTGTGTTTTGTACGTGTGTTTTGTGTGTGTGCTCGTCAGTGTGTGCTGATAGAAAGAGGGAGTCTGTGATTGAGTGAAGTTGTGTTTGTGCCATTGTGTGTGTGTGAGAGAGAGAGGGAGCGTGTGATTGGGAGAGAGAGAGAGAGAGAGAGTGTGTGTGTGTGTGTGTGTGTGTGTGTGTGCGCGCGCGCTTGTCTGTTCGTGAGTGTGTGTTTATAGAGGGAGTTAGTGATTGAGCGAAGTGGTGTTTGTGCCATTGTGTGTGTGTGTGTGTGTGTGAGAGAGAGAGAGAGAGGGCGCGTGTGATTGGGGGGGGGAAAGAGAGAGTGTGTGCTATTGTGTGTGTGTGTGTGTGTGCGCGCGCGCTTGTGTGTAAGTGAGACAAGAGAGAGAGAGAGAGAGAGAGAGAGAGAGAGAGAGAGAGAGACACACACACACACACACACTTGTGTGAGTCTACGTGTTTGGGCGTGAGTATGGCTGCATACGTGTGCATCTATGCGTCAGTAGTGCATGTCCCACGCACCTGCGGCCATCAGGCTCACGAAAGTCATGCTGCACACCATACCCCATGTAATCGTTGCTGTGAGCCCACTGCTGACGAGTATACGCTCGGGCCTGCTCCCTGGCGATCTCCGCCTGTTCCCCACGAACCGAGCTCGGCACCTCCCTCCCGCACTCCGGACCAGTGTGCTTCGAGTCTCCGCAGTTGTAGCACGACTTCACAGGGACGCTCTGCGCGTAAGAATCAACACAGAAACCCTCAGAGGAACTGAGTAGAGTTCTGAACAGCGATGTAAACTCCGTGCACGTGATTTTGGGGTTTAAGGTTTATGCCTATGTTGTTTTAAAAGAAGGTGGTCAACTCAAATAAAAGGCAACAGAGTGCTTCACTTGCCGTGGGCGTCTGTTTGCATGTCAGGTGACCATAAGAGCAGCAGACGTAGCAGCGAATTAATGCCAAATCAGCACGGAGGTATTTGTTGGTGCACCCGCCAGCAGCCCTGGTGTACAAAACCTTCAGTGACCTAAAATATCCAAGAGTCTGTCCCGACGCAAAACACAGCTGGAGACTTCAAAGGAAACAGCACTACCTTATGTAGTCGGATAAGCCTGAGCAATCGCAGGCGCGTGACGCACAGCGGAGGCAGGGGCGGTCCTCGGCACCACTTGGGATGCCTGGGCACTCGCGAGACAGGTGGCCTGGCCGTTTGCACTTGAAGCAGAGGGCTGTGACATGAAAAGCACCGCCGTTTTCAGTTCGCGTGTATTTCGCCTTGCTTGCGCCATTAAATCGTAGTGCACAAATAAGCTCTTGCAGGACACGATTTCTGTTTCAGAAGTGGCAGCGACGCCGGAAAGAGGGTCGAGTATGACTCTGCCCTTGGCTTATATTCGCACCTTGGGGACACTCGTTCCGTAGGTGGCCGAACTGCGCACAGAGGATGCACGGTCTCTGCCTGACCTCGTTTTGACAGTCTCTGGACAAATGACCGACGCCGCCGCATCGAAAACAACGCAGCGCAGTGTCGTCAAAGTCAGCGTCAAAATATCGGGGCTGCCGGAGGAGTTTATGCATCTCAACAGCTGCTTCAGAGTCCTGATGATCGGCCAGCACTACTACGCCCACCGGCGTTTCTGGACCGGAGGCTGCTATCGTCGTGTCATGTCCTTTGAGTCCAACTTGTCCAACGACCTTGCCACCTGTACCGACAAGCGGCGTGGTTGCGGGCCCACCCATCGACTCACCCCCACCCGCCTTATCTCCCTTTATTTGTATCTTTCCCATGCTAGCGCGTTGCACAAACCTGCAGGTCGTGTTAGGTTTGCAAGAAGTAGGCAGGACGAGAAGCTCGAGAAGTGAAACAACAGTGGGCCGCTACTGGGTACTGCGGTGCTGATGCTGCGAAAGGCAAACCTTTTATTTTCTGATTTTTAATTTTTTTTTCGCTCCCGGCATACGGGACTAATAGGTAACCCGCACCGGCACCCTCTACGGGCGGCGCTTTGCGACTGAGACCACGTTATATATAAATCCGTAGCCGTTCCCGCCGTAGATAGTCGTACAAATACTATAGGTGCAGTACTATAGGTCCTTCCCCTTTTGGCAGATTAGCGCTAATTATGGGATGGGAGGGTGGGTTGCGCGAGCCAGATGGGCGGGCGCAAAGCAGAGAGTGCCAGTGCTCGGGGGTTGCACCGGCTTAAGAAGCTGTCGCTAGCTAGTGTTGCTGACGACATGGCATGGGGCGTAGCGCTAGGCGTTTCCTCAGTCCTCGAGGGTTACCTCGAGGACTGGGCAAGACGCACCGCTTTTACAGTAACGCTTTACGGTTTAGGTGTGCGTTCTGTCACATATGTGAGTAAGTTTTGCAAGCCTCTAAATTTAAAACAATTTGACTATTTACCCGAGGGCACGTTTTGCCAGTATCTTAAAAGCCGGAGGCTTGCGCAACCTAGTCTTGATGAAGCGGTTTGGCTGGGATGAGCCAGCCGAAGTACTGCCACGCCGCTGGAGATGGGGTCATGGTGGGGTCGATGTATTTCCCTTCAGTGACAGAACTGTTTTTGGCCCAACCACCCATGTATTTGACGACGTGGAGTGGGGCACCGATGCAGCTAGCAGCGGAGGCGGCACCTTTACGGAGGCTCTGCGGTGTCCATTTGAATCCATTCGGAGGTGTGGCGCCGACGGCGGTATAAGCGTCGAGGAGCCAAACGGAGAGTGTAGGAGCTGCGTGCCAGTCGCCTGAGTTCTCGTAAGGTGCAAAGCTCCATAATGTGGCTGGTGGGAGGCTATTATAGACTTTTTCGCAATAGATGGCACGCTGCGCGCAGTACCATTCCAGCAGGTTTGCGAGGGTCGGGTTGGCCGCGGTTGGTATAGCCGGGATTGGTTTATCGGCCGCGCTGCGTCGCTCGTCGCCTTTAGCTTTTCGGATGAATAGCCAAATTTGTCCGGACGGTCGGTCGACAACGAGGTCTTCAGTTAGGCACCGGACGTCAGATTCTGCTTTGCAGAAAAACGCATCATTCGTACATACCGCCAGTAGTGCTCGGAATCGAGCGATCATGTGTCGAGATGGCGGCGTCCACGTGAGGTGTGTGCGGAGGTCGGCGGCTGCGTTGAGCAGTGAAAGTGCTAGCGGGGCTGGTAACGGGAGGCGAGAGTCAGCGGCATGGAGACGATGCTGCTACATTTCGAGCCCGCGTCTAGCGTCCGGTAAGAGTTCGCCGACCGCGATTGGTTGCTACTGGTGGTCGCGGAAAAACTTGTTGATGGCGGAGAAGTATTGTTGTAGCGATGTAGCGGCGACTGTGCCTTGCATGCCTAACAAGGCCGTGTAGCGCACGATGGACTGTGTGGTAGCTTGTAGCGGGTGGATGTCCTCCTCGTGGCGAGTTGACGCATGCCGCTGTCGTAGTTCACGTACGTTGTCGGAGCTAGGGAGCTGCTTAACATGTGTTGCGCAGTGGTTCCGATCTGGTCGGTGCCTAACAGCTTGCGAAGGTGTGTAGTCATGGTAGCCGTCCACGGCGCGTGCGCATCGGGTTCTCGCAGTGTATACCGGACCGGGCGCGAGTGCATCGGTGGGAGGCTAGTGCTAGCGCGTAGGTCGGCGACGCTACTGGGGTTGGACGTCCGCAATGTGCACCCTATTGCGCCTTCGCGGGTGTGCGGCTAGGCCGGCGTGGTAATCGAAAAGCCACGACGCTCCATCATGGTCGTCCGACCCCCTCGCGCTAGCCGTGCTGTCCGGGGAAGAACAGGTCGCGTGAGGCGGGGTAGTGGATGGTCTCGGTGGCCATGTTGTGTAAGTCCTATTACCACTGTTTGTGGGGCCAGTACGGTGCGATGACGGTGGCCGCTGCGCCCGACTGGCGTAGTTTTGCACAGAGAGCGGGTAGAGCTGACCACGGCGGGTTGAAGTAGTTTGCCTCGCGTTGCCATGCGGTGTCCGAGAGGTGCAAACAGTCGACGTCCTCGCGCTTGGGGTCCCGCCATCGGGGGTTGAAACGTGGGAGCTGTGCGTTCTCCATATACGCGAAGCGGTCGATAGAGTGCTGCTTGGAGGTAGCTGAAAATTCGAGGGTTGAACTGCTTGTCGTCGCGGTCGAGTCTCCGGCTGAGGCTGTCGGCCCATATGTTTGCCGCCGAGCGAATGTAGCGGGGTCGGATGTTGATGTCGTTGACGTCCAGGAGGTGCTAGAGCCGGCGTAGTTCGGTCATCATGACGGGGGAGCGCGTAGTCACAACTTGGACAGCGTCGCCACGACGGCGGTGTTGTCGTCGTGGAGTAGGACGTGTCGTCCTCGTAGCTGCGGTAAAAATGACTCGATCGCGAGACGCACGGCGCGGAGTTCCTTCCATGTGATGTGATGTTATCGGTCGTCGTCGTACCAGAAATCGCGTGCCTGGTAGGCAAGGTTGTCGTTCAGTACGGCCCCCCATCCGTACCCGCTTGAGTCGGCGTGGAGGTACGATGTCTCGATGGGCTTGTAGATAGAGCGGTCGTTGTGCTGGTTGGGGACAGTACGCCACCACTCGAGGTCGCGCTTTAGCTGGTGTGTCATCCGGACACGTCCGCCCCATCCCTGCCGCGTAGCCAATACGCAGTGTAGTTCGCGAAGAAAGAAGCGGGCATGCGCGATGGCGAGGTAGAGGAATTGCGCATTTCCCGCGAATGCCGCGAGTTGTCTTGCGGGTAGCCAACGAGCGGTAGTCGCAGCGCGACCGAGTAGCGCCGAAGCTTGCTTGGCGAGGGCTTGGAGCTTGTCGTTTGGGGCTCGAAATTGGCCTTTCAGGAGATCGACGGTAAGGCCAAGGTGGTTGCCCACCTGAGTGGGCTCCCACGTACCCTTGTCGGGGTTACGCTGGAGGCCGAGCTGGCGTAGTAGGGTCTCGACGTGGTCGCGGAGCAGTAGAGCAGCTTCGTACGAGTATGCCATGAACATGAAGTCGTCCATGTAGGGTAGTAGGCGTACGCCGCGCCACCGGACGTTGCGTAGGAGACGTCGCGACAGCTTGTATGGCGTCGCAGTGTTGGCGGTCATCGGAGTGGGCGCCCGTCAAAGGTAGTTGGTGAACGCATGTGTGAGCTTGCAAAAATAGTAAGCGGACCCCGAGCATCCCATCGGGAGGCACGCGAGGCGCCACAGCTCGCCTCTCTAATTCGCCGTGAAGAAATCGCGGTCCTCCTCCCGGATGCCGAGCGTGTAGTAGCCGTCCGCGAGGTCGAGCGAGACGAAGTAGTCGCCCGGGCGGGACATGTGGCGTAGGTGCTTGAGGGTCTCGCACGACATGTTGAATTCCGCGCAATAGTTGTTGAGTTCGCGCAGGTCGATAATAAGCCGCCATTTGTTCACTCCGGGCTTGGGGACGAGAAACATGTGGGAGACGTAGCGGGTGATGTAGGCGCGCTCCTAGGCTCCGCAGGCTTCGATGCGGGGTAGCTCTGTCGATAAGAAGTCGAGTTGAGGTTTGGTGGCGTCCTTCACGGAGACTCCGTGGTTGAAAGGTCGGGGACGTAGACCGTTTTTGAACTTGACCCGCACGCCATGGCGGATCCAGCTCACGACATGACCGCTCGCGCCGATAGACTCCCACTCCCGCCATCTTAGCCGCACGCGGTGACGCATGTAGTTGGATGACGGGGAGCATGAATCGGCGCGGCGGGTCACACCATCACTTCGTTGTGGAGGATTTCGCTCCGTCGATGGGCTTAGTTCCGGCCGCTGCTGCTACTGCTGCTACTATTGGTGCTGCGGCCTTGCGATTTTCGGCAGCCCCCTTTTTGGCCTTGGCGTCCTGTCCGGGTGGCTTGTCCGGCGTCGCTTTTGCGAACGCTGCTCCAGCAACTGCTTTGTTGGCGGTATGCACGCTGACTTCAAGCGTTCGGTCGACGAACGCTTGGCGTAGGTCGTCAAGTGCGCTTGAGACCGCGGTAGGGCGCGGGCGGCAAAAACGCTCGTGGGCGAGTTCGGCGAACACTCGGTCCGAATCCGAGCTCGTTTGTCCGCCCTTGGTGAGGCGGAGGAAGCCCAGTCGAGCACGGGCGGCCTCCTCCGTCGCTGTGTGGGTGCGATGACCCGCTCGGATGAGGGCAACGACCGTAGCCTGCTCCGTTGGTAGAGGAGGCCCGGCTGACAGCGCGTCGAGAGCCTCGCCGATTGCCGCGTTGGCGCAGCTGTCGAAGAAGGCATAGCACCCGATGTGGAGGTACTCGTCGTACCCCGCTTGAGATTTTCTGTCGTTGAGGAAACGGGCCGCGTCGTCCGTCAGCGTCCAAAGGCGAGGTTCGTCGATGTCGCGAGGGGGCTGTTCCAAGCCGGCAGGGATGACTTTTCCGTAGGTGGCAAAGTCGACGAACTCGCGGGCTCGTGGAGCTCCGGGTCGTCGTTTAGCAGGTCGATAGGCGGCTCCGGGGCTGCCTTACCACCCTCAGTCGCAATGGTCACGTCAGGGGGAATGGATTGCTGTTGATTCGTAAGCACATGTGGGCATGGTAAACGTTCGAGCTGGGCTAGTAAGGCGGTGGTAGACGCCTGGATCTGCTCAGCAAGTCGGATTTCGAGAGCCGACACCGCGCTTTGAATATGTTCGGAAGTACGTTGTTCAATTACAGAGGGGAGAGTGTCGACTCCGGGCGAGGAGGAAGACGGCTCAGGCTGCATGTTGTTGGACGGCGACCTGGAACGTGGGGAAGTGTCTCGTGACGCTCGAGTGCGCATGAGACGATGTAAGCTGTCACCCTGGTCGACTACGAAAGTCGAGACTGCAGTTGCGCGAGCCAGATGGGCGAGCGCAAAGCAGAGAGTGCCAGTGCTCGGGGGTTGCACCGGCTTAAGGAGCTGTCGCTAGCTAGTGTTGCTGGCGACATGGCATGGGGCGTAGCGCTAGGCGTTTCCTCAGTCCTCGAGGGTTAACTCGAGGACTGGGCAAGACGCACCGCTTTTACATAAACGCTTTACCGTTTAGGTGTGCGTTCTGTCACATATGTAAGTAAGTTTTGCAAACCTCTAGATTTAAAAACAATCTGACTATATATTCACTCCCCCCATGAATATAAAGAAAAAAGATTGGAAGTACAGTGAAATATAGGGCTTCTCGCGGACGAGGGCGGTTGTCATTTGTCAAGCGTGTATGATTTCTAGGGTTAAACTGTACCTGAACTTGTTGAAAATAGAGGTGGAAGCCCTGTATTACGCGGATGGTGGCAAATTTAAGTGAAGGAGAATGCCTTTTACTGCGGACAATTGAATGAGTAAAAGTGAAGGCGGAGAAGGCGGAAGAAAAAACCTATTGTGTTCGCGACAAAGCATAATGAGTAACACGGTATGCGGGACGCGGGACACACACAAACGTGGGCTGTCACGGCAAAAGATCTGACGAATTGGGATTTGCGGCGCGATTTAGGGGCTTACATGTACGTTAGTGATTCGGGCGGTGCCCCGGGATGATATGTTCTTTCCACACTTTGTGTGCTGAATACTCCCAAACTCGGCGACATAACATATGAAGTTTTTGTGATCCCGGCTACCTGTCCCCCGACATGGCGGGATGAGCATGTGGATGTGATGGCACGTGCCGTAACGATGATGGCACGTGCCGTTACGATGTTAGGCTTGCGTGGGAATAATGATGGGAAAATATCCAACTAGAGATGAGGCTAATAAAAACCCTAACTTTACCGAACGGTGTCCGACTGATGCAAGCTAAGTTGCAACTGGAAGCCGTTCCCCCTAGTAGGTCCAAAGGGTTGACATATATTAAGCCCACGGGCCGGTTCTCGCATGAACTCTACCGCCCGACGTCATCAAATCTCTCATATCATTCAACCGAGATCTTCGGGGTTTCAAAGTCTGCCGCATTCGCGCGGGGCTATTAACCCCTCGACATGTGGTACCCTCACAATCGCTTCGCCAAGACGCCCAGCAATCAACGCTCTTGATTAAATTTTTTCACGGCGTTTTTTTCCAGGCACCGTGCCGTTTGCCATATGCCAAATTACTAGAGCATGCGTGCTTTGAAAGCTCCCCGCCTATTTTTCCCGCCCCGCGAGGCGCAAACTTCAAGGGCCAACGACTCGCGCGCTAGGATGCTTACGCTACAAGTCAGCCGGCCCTCATACCGAATAGCCCCCCCGCGCCCGTGCCCCTTGATTGAATTTTGGGGCTCGTGGCAAGAAAACTAATTGCACACGGCATGTCAATCTTAGTGTCACCGTGCTCTTGCAGGCGGGCGGGCGCAACACACTTGGCGGATACTGCTGCAATTGTGCAAGTATAATGAGAACGCAGTAGTGTGAGCACTTTCCATGCCGCTTGTTGCGACAAGAAGTGTACCGCGCGACTCAAAGATGCGTGCATGTGCACTAATTTCGGGCCGCAAATTGTGGGCCGCAAACCAACGGGTGTGCCCACAACACCTAGGGCATGGCGATAGATGTGTCCATGTCAGTCGAGCACACGCCGTAGTGGTGCGTTGTTTGCACTTCATAGCTTTATCCCCCAAGTGAGTTTCATGACCATTGCGGCAGTGCGTGGCGCCGGGTTCTTAAAGCCGTGTCACTGCTCACTAGTAATAGCGGCCTTAATGGTATTATGGGAAGAGTGTAGATTTATACAATATAGCATGTCCATCGTAGGATCCATTGCTTATTCTCTATGATCAGTGGTTACCATTGTGTGGCGGTTAGCCTCTGAAAGCTAAACGCTAGCACAAATCTGTTCTAGTCTGTCTAGTTCTGTTGTTGCAAGATGGCAAATGATGTTGTCGAGAGGCAAAAGATGTCTCACTGCTGTACTTAGGCAGTAAATGTTGTAAGTGAACAAAGGAATTGTTAAAAGGTTTTGTCACCTCCCTCTACTGCACTGGGCTTAAATAGGTTTCAGCCCAGACTAGTTATGCATGCAAGCTTCGCTTACGTGTCAGGCGTTGGTGCTGCTCAACCGTCGTCATCTGTCCTCGAGACACGGCCTGCCTAGCATTGGATTTCACGACGCGGCTCCTTCTGCATTGAAGAGCTCGTTCTGGCGCGTCATCTGGCTAGTTAGATTAATTATGCATATATGTACGTACCGGGAGGTACTGGTCGTACTGTAGCATCAGCACCCTTAATATTGCAGTAGCGACGTACCCACGAGTATACGTCCATCATGTGGAAAAGCACGAATTGGTATCCGTAACGAGTACCTGTACAATGTCCTGCAATGTATTGTTGCAGGACTGTACTCGTCACACTCGTACCCTCCCCCTCTTGACAGATCAATGAGGCCGCCGCGAGGCAGACCTCCGTGGTTCTTGGCTCCTTTACTGAAGCAGTTACTGGGACTCAGGAATGCGCGCTGGGTGAGCGTGCATGAAGTCATTGTACGCCTGAGTCTTGGCGAACTTGCGCCATTGGGGCGTCTCCAAGAATTCTTGTAACGCAATTGTTCGATGCACCTCGTTCAACCGGTGCCAGACAGGTGGAATGTCGTCATCACTGAAGTGCGTCATGAAGAGCAAATATTTGCCTCGTCGCCCAGGTAGCGACTTGATGCACATAGCAGAGATGTGTGAGACGTCGAACTCCTCGTCGTCTCCTTTAGGTACAGTTACCGGGACAGCTGGTCGTAGCGGAGCGGTAGAGCAGGGTCGTAAATTGTTAACATGGAACACAGGATGTAAGCGTACTGTCGCTGGTAGTTTCAATCTGTAACTGTGTTTTCCAATCTGCTCCTCCACTGGAAAAGGGCCGAGCTGTCTGTCTCTGAGTTTCCTGTTCTGTTGTCCTCTGAGAAAAAGATTTGCTGCGACGACTGACACCTTGTCTCCCTTAGCGAAGTGTGGCGTTGTAGACGGTTCTGTACGCGCTTGCATCTCGTCCTTATGTAGCTGTAACACAGAGCGTACCAGGTAACCAGGCTGTGCACTTCCTGTAACAATCTCAACCGTTGTGTTGCATCTTGCGAAATTGGAATCGATGGTCGCATGCTGAAGAGCAGGTCAGGAGGCTCCTCACGAGAAAAACCAAAGTTAGCCTCGAACGGTGTGTGCTCAATTCCGATTGCACGCAAAGCATTGTACGCAAACTCCACTTGCGGTAAAAGTGTCGACCAGTCAGAGCCATCATAGCAACAGAAGCAACGAAGAAGCTGCTGAAACGTGCTGTTCACACGCTCTGTCAGTCCGTCTGTTTCTGGGTGTCGGCTGGTAGACATGTTCAGACGCGTTCCAAGGCGTCTCCAGAGTGTCTGCCAGAAAGCGCTGACAAATTTCGGGTCACGGTCACTGACCAGCACACGGGGTAGTCCATGTAAGCGGTAGACTCCCTGTAAAAACAAAGTGGCAGTTTCTTCGGCAGTAATCGACTCTGTGCATGGCAGAAAATGGGCCATTCGAGTTAGATGGTCTACTACAATCAGCACACTGTTAAAGCCATTGCTCTCAGGCAAGTGTGTCAGGTAGTCAAGACCAACTGTGTGCCACGGTCTGGGTGGAACAGGCAATGGGTAAAGAGTCGCGGCCATCTGCGGTCGAATCTTCGCTCGTCGGCACACGACGCAGCGTTCACAAAAATCTTTCACATCTTGGCGGATTCGTTTCCACCAGAATCTGTCGAGTGCTTTAGCAAGAGTGCTAGCAACTCCTCTGTGACCAGCTAACGAACTTTCGTGCAGCTCTGCGATCAATCTCAGTCGGAGCTCAGAGTTCTGTGGAATACAGAGGCGATTGAGACGCCAAAAGTACCCTTCTCTGGCTTCTATCCGGCTGTCTCTTGTCCACTCACCATCGTCCCCATAAAACGAATCTTGTGAGAACCCCTCGCGAATAAGATCAGCGAACTCAGGGCTCAGCTGCAACGCATCAACAGTCAGTAAATTTAACTGTGCGTCTTCAAACAGCAGCTGGGACTTCCGTCGTAATTCTCGATCTGACGGAACCTCGCCATCCCAAAATAAGGGTACTGTGGCCTGAGGTACGAAGTCTAGACGCCGGCTTAACGGGTCGGCTTCGTTCAGAGCTCCCTTGCGATATGCAAGTGTCATCGAGCCCACAAACGGTTGCAAATCCCGCAGGTATCTTGCTTGCCGCTTGTTCAGCCTGTTGTTTGGTTGCCTGAGCAGATGCCGCAGTGTGTCGTGGTATGTTACGACAAGGAACTTAGAACAGCCTTCAGGATAGCACCTCCAATGTTTGACAGCTTCGCATACGGCCAAAGCTTCTAAGTCATACGCAGAGTAAGTGTTACCACGCTCAGCTGGATTCAGCTTACGCGCCCAGTAAGAGACTGGTTGAAGACCGCCCCCTTGGTCTTGCAACATGACTGCTGCAATCCCCACTGTTGATGCATCTGTAGCTACGGTGAACGTCGCGTCCGAGCTGACCTCCGGAAGGATCAGGCATGGCGCGGAAATGAGCCGTAACTTGAGAGTCTCGAAGGCTTCCAAACAGGCAGGCGTCAGCGTAACCTTCTGTGGCTGGGACTTCCGCAGTAAGTCCGTCAATGGAGCCGTAAGGTCGCTAAAATGGTGTATAAATCTCGCATAGAAGTTGCAGAATTGTACGAAACTGCGAACCTCCTTCTGCGTCTTGGGCACTGGCCAGTCTGCAACGGCCTCGACTTTCTTTGTGGAAACCGAAATTTTCCCGGCTGACACAGTGTAGCCCAGATACTCCATTTCTTGCAATCCGAAAAAGCATTTCTTAAGGCGTAATTTCAGCCCTTCCTCCTTGAATCGCTGTAGCACTAGACGTAGGTGTTCTAGATGCTCTTCCAGAGTTCGACTGTAGATACAGACGTCGTCTAGGTAGACTGTCACGAACTTATGTAAAAAGTCGCGAAGAATGTCGTTCATCATCCTCTGAAATGTGGCTGGTGCGTTGCACAGTCCAAACGGCATGGCGACCCATTCCATTAAGCCATCAGGGGTCTGAAAAGCCGTCTTGTGAACGTCCTGATCACGCACTCGAACTTGCCAGAATCCAGAAGCGAGGTCGAGGTGTGTGTAAAAATTCGCGTCCTTAAGTTCGTCCAGTGTGTCATCCACTCTCGGAAGTGGGTAGGCGTCCTTACGCGTAACCTCGTTAAGACCACGGTAGTCAGTGCACAGACGTAGCGAGCCATCAGCTTTTCGCACAAATAGAATTGGCGAGCCGAACTCACTATAGCTGGGGCGTATCAAACCAGCTTCCACTGCGTCTTTGAGCTGTCGATTAAGCTCAGCACGCTCTGCTGGTGACAGTCGGTTCAGACGTTGACGTAGCATTGGGCCAGTTGTTTCAATGGGATGATCCCACTGTCGGCTTACAGGTGGAGAGTCAACAGGTTGCAGTAACTCCGGGAAGTCTTCAAAAAGTAACGACCGGAAGTTGTCACGTTGTTCTGCAGTTAGTTCCTCTCCAGTGTGGAAATCTGTCTGTTGTTCCGCTGCTGACGTAAGTTCGATGACGTAAAAATCAGCATGACGTCCTCTGTTGCGGCGCGTTTTGCGCATGAGTTTCTGAACTTTCGTAGATGACAGCAGCAGACACTCAGGGCGTCGTTCCTCGAGTGTAGTCTCCACAGTTGTACCGTCCATCAGTGTAAAAATTCTGGTTGTACCAAATTGTAAAGAGGCCTGTTCGTCATCAAGCCATGGTAAACCCAAGATTAAATCAGCTGTGCGTAAATCACGTAGAACGTAAAAAGTCCTGTGAAATTCGTGTCGAGCCAGCTCAAAAGTGACGTCACAGACTGTAGTAGAAGTCACTCGTTGTCCGTTAGCGAGTCGAACTGGAGTCTTACTTGCAGACTTACGAGTCTATAAAGCAAAGCGTCGTACAAAGTCCTCCGATACAAAGTCAAGCGTCGCTGCGCAGTCCACTAATCCAAAAATGTGGTGTCCGCCATCAGGAGTTTTCACAGTCAGCTCAGTTCGAATTAACGGGCGAGCTTCCGTGAGGTCAGTTAGTAGTGCTGTAGCTGGCGAAGAAAATTGTTGCAGCGTAGCGATGGACTGTTCCGAGTCGTCTGTTGGTACTGGTACCGAGTCGGGTTGATCAAGTGCTGTAGGTTCTGAAGAGTCGTTAAACGCACAATCTGCGTCGACTAACCATAGTTGCACAGGCCAAGGGGCTGGAGCAACCACCTATTGTTGCGCTGGGTTCTCCGATGACTGACGTGTAAAAAGCTGTGTCCTTGCTGGGAATTCTTGATAAAGTTTCCAGTGCTTAGTCACCTGAGTAAATTTCGCCCACTTCGGTAGTACAAATACAGCCATCGTAGATGTCGGAGATGTTCGACGACAATCCTCAAAATGCTGCGCAATCTGCTCAGCTAACTCCCAAGGTGGGTTGATGAACACCCGTTCTCCTGTTAAGTCTCTGTCTATAATCGAGTCACTCGGCGAACAGTGAGGTAAGTCACCGTGCGAGTTTAGACCTTCATCATCAGCACATCCCTCCAACGTGAAGTTGAATCGTGCATGCAGAGGGTCAAAGATTGAGTCAACCAGTTTCCAATCAACTGAACGTCTGGTTACAGGTTTACGACTCTGTCTCTGCTTAGTCTGACGACGACGACCTGCTACTTGCGTTACAAGTGTCGCAACTGTAGTCGATGGAGATGCCGAAGGTGTATCGACGACCTCTGTCGCTAACAGTGTCTCAGAATGAACATTAGATGTAGCCGGCTGCTCCAGTTCATTTGTAGAACAGCCCTGCCACCATCATTGCTTCTTAGGTTGCATCGGTGCCTTGCCTTTGAACTCCGGGCATTGGAACAAACGGTGTCCCTTCTTGTGGCACTTGAAGCAGAGTCCCTCGTCCATGTGTCGCTTGCGCTCCTCAGCTGTTATCGCGTTTGCAAGCGAATTAAAATCTTCACGACCAGATGTCTGACCACGTCCACCATTGTTGCCACCTCTACGTCCACGTCCGCGGCCACGTCCTCGGCCACCTTTGTTACGTTTCCATACGTTAGAGGCTTCCTCGAGAGGGTCATCAAGGTTGCGCTTGCGTGTAGGCTGGGCAGAAGGTCCAGCAGCAGACCTCGCATTGCCTAGTTCCGGCGAATCTGTCACGACGTTATTCAAAAAGTTTTGCAGCTCCACTAGCGTAGTCTGGTATCCTAGTTGAGCTCGGTGTGACTTAGCCAGTTTCTTGAGTGCATCGTTCGCTAGGCCATTAATGAAGCGTACACACTGCACTTCAGCTGTCAGGTGTTGACGAGACCGACGTAAGTAGTCGTTGTACTGTTTAGTGAAAACCGCGTAACTCATCGTGTTGCTCTGCGTAAAGTTCATCAAAGCGTTAATTGCGTCGTCCTGAATGTTCGGAAGAAACGTCGACTTGCGTAACTCCTCAACAAGCTCGTTGTACGTAGATGGAATTGGAGGCTGATTTTTCCGGTTCAACCACCACCCACCAAGGTGTCCAGAAAACTGTGAAGTAACCCAGAACACTGCATTGTACGAGTCAGCCGTAATTCCAAGCATTATAAAACGCTGAGGCTGTGCTTCAAGCCAATCCTCCAGTACATTAGGCACTCGACCATCCTAGTACGGTGAAGTAATAGCAGCCTTACGCTGAGTCTTTGTGAGAGTCACAGATAGTCCGGCCAAGTTGTGGGTAGGCATCGGCATTCCCACTCGTAAATCCGTAGGTCCTTCACCAGTCAGTCGGTTGATGTGTCTGCGAATCAGCAGCCAGACAGAACCAGAGTCGACCGTCGTAAACCGGGGGTACATGTGGAACTGTTTCGGGATAGACGTGTCGTCTTGCATGACTGGAACATGTTGTGTCATTGCTCGATAAAAAGATTCCCACTGAGCCACGTAACCGAAGTGAAGTAATTCACTCTTGTGCTTCTTAGCACGAAGTAACCCATTCTATGCAGGCGTAAGTGTCAGACCGTCAATGTTGATGGATTCCGGGACGACGTAAGTGCCATCCGGATTAACTGTCGACTGTTCCAAAACAGCCTGCTCGACCTGAGCAAGTGTACGTAAGCTGTTCGTAGCAAACAGGACAGGAATAGATGCCGAGTACACGTAAACAAGTTGTCGTCCTTGAGGTAGTGTAACGTTAACAGGTTCACCACTCAACAGCGTCAAATCATCCGGTGTCAGAACAAGACCGGGTGTAACTCGCGAAGAGCAGCATCGATAGGCTCTTCGTTAGGTAAGACAGAGCCAGCTGGGAACCAAGTTTTACCAGAACGAGGCTCACGCTGAAACACCAACTTCAAGTCCGACGATTTAGTTCCTCCGACGTGAATTACTAAAACCACGTAATGTCCAGCTCCAAGAGAAGCCATCTCAATTCAAGCAAAGAACGTCGAGCAACGAAAGCGTGAGTCGACCAAAGAGCTCCGAAACCAGTGTGGCGGTTAGCCTCTGAAAGCTAAACGCTAGCACAAATCTGTTCTAGTCTGTCTAGTTCTGTTGTTGCAAGATGGCAAATGATGTTATCGAGAGGCAAAAGATGTCTCACTGCTGTACTTAGGCAGTAGATGTTGTAAGTGAACAAAGGAATTGTTAAAAGGTTTTGTCACCTCCCTCTACTGCACTGGGCTTAAATAGGTTTCAGCCCAGACTAGTTATGCCTGCAAGCTTCGCTTACGTGTCAGGCGTTGGTGATGCTCAACCGTCGTCATCTGTCCTCGAGACACGGCCTGCCTAGCATTGGATTTCACGACGCGGCTCCTTCTGCATTGAAGAGCTCGTTCTGGCGCGTCATCTGGCTAGTTAGATTAATTATGCATATATGTACGTACCGGGAGGTACTGGTCGTACTGTAGCATCAGCACCCTTAATATTGCAGTAGCGACGTACCCACGAGTATACGTCCATCCTGTGGAAAAGCACGAATTGGTATCCGTAACGAGTACCTGTACAATGTCCTGCAATGTATTGTTGCAGGACTGTACTCGTCACAATTGCTTGTACTGAAATTGATGCAAAAATACGGCATGTGTTGGGCATTCCTATCATGGCACTATATAATGATACAACACCGAACAACACCGCATTTAGTTAAGGTTGTTTATGATCTTGAGCCAAATAATTCAGTCACTTGTCGCTCCTGAAAGTCGTATGATATTGTCATCTGTGAACTACCATAGTATACACATTGTGATTAAATACCAGCGGTGCTTTTCAAATTTAGCAGCAAACTTAAGATTAATAATTCGAAAGTGGATATATATATCCGCATATTATACTCTAGTGTGCATTTGCAGAATATCGTTGTAATACGAATTCGTTGTATTAAAAAGCTCATCTTTTTTGTGCCGTGTTAAACCGGACTACGAATTTATGCATTTGTCCTTTGGCGGGTCTCCGCCATGTTTCCATGGTTCCCATGGCCGTGTATGCATGCATGTCGAACACACAATTTGCCTGCCGCATTGGATGACAGCGATGGCATTGCTTGTTTTATTAGGATAACTGAACCTACCACAACTGTCTTCGCACGTGCCAGTGATGGTTCGCAATTGTCCTCACCGCACATCACGTGGCGGATGATGCGCTAATTATCGAAGCACTTGACGCACCCATGACTTTTTACCGCCATCGCCTTGAAGACCTCCCCCCCCCCCCCCCCTAATCATGCCTAGATGATGGCAAACCATGCTATGAGAACTTTATGAGGCTCTTGTAAACGAACTTCTTTGATCCCTCAATCGTCGACGGATTAGGGGCGGTATAACCCTATGTAGGGTATACAATTAACCGGCGATAATAAGCATGCATTTATTTCACGGGTAAAATATTTGACATATACATTGCGCGCATTTATCAATATAAATTCGCATAGCATTCCAATTGTTGTGTTGCAAATCTCATATCTATGTATTCTGCTTAAATGTGTTTCTCATGCATATTGTTGGCAAGAAATTTAAGGTGCTATGATCTTCGGACATATCAGTGCTTGTCACTAATGAAAATATGACGCTTTACAACAATTCCTTTAAGTTGGACCGTTTGTTACCTATCTAACGGCCATAAATTGCTCTGCAAGTCAAGGCACTTAAAAGCAACGATTGGGCCGGGTACTTACGACAAGGTGCACCTGACGACACGCCCCTTTGTAATGTGCTCGTGCACTACCCGTTTCTCATGGGATTACATATGTGAGCAACCATAGTAATTTTCGCCGCCCCCCGCTTAAGCAATAATAACAGAAACGATTTTGTGAAGTAACAAGAATGTACGTAACTTAACACAAATCCACTTGTCAAAAATGCAAAATGAGAGCTATTGCTCGACATTCGTGATGCACGGCCAGGTCACGCCGAACCGGGGCGCCAACCATCTAGCACCCGAGAGGGGCAACGGGCCAACCTAGTCTAGCTCCCGCGTGACTTCGGTATTGCCGGAGAAAGGAGGGGAAAGGCTGGTGATAACCATCTCCTCAGTGTCCCCACGTAGTCGCTCTTTGATCTGCCCGCCGTCGCATTTCGTACGCTGTTTTAGAGTTTATAAGGGTCTCCGCCCCAAGGTCACCGCCACTCCTCCTAACTCGGCTCCGCCTTGTAGGAGACCCGCCCAATCGCCTTGATGGAGGCCTCAAACAAAGGGATTCAATATTTGGCGCGTTTGCGTCTGTGCTCGAAGAACAATTCTTTATCATGACACCGGCTATTTCTGTGTTTGTACCATGGTACATGTATGATAGTCGGCCACGCGCCCGTACCATGCCTCCCCCCTCCGCTCGCGCGGCCACCTATCGAGCATCCTTGTTTCGAGTGTGGGCCTTTGTGCTAGCTTGGGCCCTCACTATGTGATATTAGGTACGCCGTGCGATTGTAGTGAGTGTCGAAAGAGGAAGGAAAGGTCACCGTAGCCGGATCCGACGGGCCGCGCGGGGCACGGAATTTATTCAAAACCTCACCGTGTTGGGTTTTCCGACGGTGGATAAACCCGAGGGTCGTAGGTCGCCGCCTGATCTTGGCACTCACTTTGTCGCGACCATCCTCCTTGTCGTTAAGGCGTACCCCTCACCCAACAGCTAGGCCGGGCTTGGCGACGCGGGTCGGCGGCCAATGAGGTCCATGTCCCGGTGCGGATTTCCCGAATGGTTGCTTTAGATTCGGCTGTGTAGATACGCTCGTATCCTCCTTGCGTCCCCCTAAGAACAATGTTCTCACCCGTATCATTCGTAGGCGCGACGGAACCCACTCCCGCGTATCCTTACATACGTTTGAGATCTATGTTAACATGGAATAAAGGGAGATCCGTGGGATTGGGCTTGTTAGTAGTAGCACCCCGTTGCCTAGTGCTTATATACAAGGTAGCTGTTTGTCATGATAGTACTTAGTGTTATGCTATTAGCGGTACTCTATTCCCCATTAGTGGCGGTCGGCCGGCCTTGCCGGTGCCTTCGCCGGCCGTCATCTCTCTCTTCTCACTTCTCTAGTCACCACAGCAGCCCCCCCTGTGGGGCCGGCACGACCTACGTGTAAATATCCGTTCCCGATTCCGACAAGTAATGGGCCCTCCACCAAGTTACAGTAGAGAAGAGCGTGTGTCAAGCGCTCGGCGCCATGTTAATCCTACCTACTCCCACGTAAAAAGTAGTAGAGCGTGTGTAAAGCGCTCGCCGCCACGCTAGTAATTCATCGTCCATCCGACACCACGCTTCACCTTCGGGCTGGTTGTCCGCGACTGTCCTACCATATGCCACGGAAAAAGCCGAAGAGAGTGTCTAAAGCGCCCGGGGCCACGCCCGCCCCACCAAGCTTTTAGTCTCACCTAGCCTTCAGCCTACCGATGCTCTCGACCGGATCCGGTTGTTTACAACCGACCCGCGAAAAATAAGCTGCCCGTGCGTACTTTAATTAGTATTGCTATTGTGTTTTTCCCGAGGCAACGCTCACCTAACGTAGCGGGGAGTTTACCTTTCCCACGGCGAAAGGGGGAGTCAACACGAGCAGCGCCCGTCTATGCTTTTGCTTGTCTACACGCTCCTAACAGCCATGTTGGCTTTGCTCCTTCCTCGCCGGTCGCTCTCATGCGTCGGCTAATTCGCCCGTGGACAGTTTATCCCGCTACATGTCAGACTAGTACATTACGCAGTACATTTGGAACATCTTCATATCGGCAACTCGCCGGTAGCGGCACGTCCCTGTGAGCGCATCTCGCTACACCTACCCGGCCTGAGACACACGCTACAAGCACTACACCTTCGATCAAGATGGCACCTTCCTCGACGCAAGTTAGGACGACGTCAAGACCTCGGCTACATTGAGGGGGGGCGTTAGCAGTAGCACCCCGTTGCCTAGTGCTTATGTACAAGGTAGCTATTTGTCATCATAGTACTTCGTGTTATGCTATTAGCGGTACTCTATTCCCTATTAGTGGCGGTCGGCCGGCCTTGCCGGTGCCTTCGCCGGCCGTCATCTCTCTCTTCTCACTTCTCTAGTCACCACAGCCGGCCCCCCTGTGGGGCCGGCACGACCGACGTGTAACTTTCCGTTCCCGATTCTGACATGGCTAGGTCGAAATTTCAACGCCGGGTACGGACATTTTCTTCCAAAAATCTCTTTGTACATAGCGCAACGGCGGAGGCTCATCCCAAGGACCGCCGCCAAAAGACTCAGTCGCTTCTCCGGATACGAATGTCCTCCCGCGTGCTCCGCGTCTTGACTCACCTCCTAGCCAGGGAGGCTCGACAGTCACGTGGCTTGTCGACGACTAGCAAGCGCCCTTTCGGGATATCCGCGGCCAACTCCAATACCTTTCCTCCACCGCTGATCCGGCCGTTCACCCCTCCTCTCCTCCACATGCTCCTGACATAGAGCCCCCCCCCCCCCCCCCCCCCCCCCCCCCCCCCGAAACGGGATAGTATCTTAGGAGTACATGGTATTGAAAAGTAACATCGCACGGCCCGAGCGGGAGATCATTTCGCTAGTGTACGCGTAACGTATGCAACACTTATTTTCAGAAGCCATCCGCACATGGCTTCCCGATAGCTAGTGATTGCTCGGAGCTTTTCACTACTAATAACCATTACATAGTTTTGGGTGGCATACACATGCATGGCGTTAGTGGGCATATTTCTACCCATGCATAAACGAGGCTCTTGATAATTAAGTTGCACATTTCTTTCTGTAGATAGTAAACTTATTGCTACAGCCACTAATGATTTGAAAATGCGATTCCTAAATTCAGAAATGATTGTGGCAAATGATTTTGTGCAAATGACCGCGCCATAGCTCAACGTGTCTCAGCATTGTCGGCTAAACGCGAAATACAGGTTTCTCCCTAACGAGCCACTTTATGTTGTCATATTACCGGACATCCTCCTACTCGCCGATGATTTCAAACAAGCATTTCGCGTTCGGATCGCAAGTAACATTCGGAGATCGCCAGTTAAATCTGAAGGCCCACAATGAGATGCATTGACGCAAAACATCGAGGAGGAGGATAAGTTAAGCTTACGTTTTTTGTAAAAGATTGGTGATGTGCATGCATTTTCAAAGGTAAGCAAAAAATCCGGGATATTTTGTTGCGTGTATGTTCTATATGAATTCGTAAACTTTTCCATTCCAATTGTTGTAAAGCGAGTTTGATATCACCGTATGAGTCTTTCAACTGATTATCAAGAATATTGCTAATATGATTATGGAGGTGCTCGAATATTACAACAAAAATAGGGATTGTCACCATTACTTATAAAACATACGGAATTGTTTGTGTCATTAACCCGCATGGAGTTAGGGGCCATGCTTTTATCCATGTAAAGACGACGTTCTAATAATGATGAAGCTGCTGATTTGTTTCTTCACATAGTATGATACCGCTTGCATTAATCACCACTATAGCTAGTCAACGGCCGCAACTTGTGGCAATTTGTTTGGAAAAAAGATTGAGACAAAGCTCAGCGTATCATCCAGTCGACCGAAAAATTAAGCAAAATTATCTTCATTTCCCATGAATGCAATATAGAACTAACACAATGATAAATGGGGCATCTAGTTTACACTCTGCGGTAGTATTTGTTGGCCCTACCTAACAGAGCATTGTCTTTATGTCAATCATATAAATAATAAGTAAAAGGGAAAATACAATTAGCGTTCTCTGCTACTACTAATCATAGCCACAGCCGACGTGGCGGGCAACCCTTGGATCTGAATTCCCTAACAATAAACAATTTAAACTAGATGATTCTCGACGCATGAAGAAACAGCCCTTGTTGAAACAATGTCGCGCGCAGAAACGTCGCAATAACATAAACCAAACACGACAAACCAAAAACGATTTCGATGGACGGAGAGAGGGCATCCACAGTTCAGCAATCACATCGTACCTTCAGTTATCCAGCTGACAGCGACTGGGCGACCCACATCCTAAACATTAAGTTTTCACACCACGGGTGCACAGCACTTGCCATCGATTTGAGTGTCACCGCTTAAGAGAAGAGAAACACACCGCTTTCGCCCTGAGGAGCCCCGTCATTTCGTCATATTTTCACTGAGCCCCTTAAACGTCGAGTGAGTTCAACCATTTCGACTGTAATCCAATAATGTTTGGGTCGCTAGTCACAATCGCGACGCCGCGCAATTATGCCCAGACTCACTCGCCACAAATTCTAGAACGCAAGGGGGGCTGGAAAGACTAAAATTGCAAAGGTGCGGCACTGGTCGGATCTCCTTGGAAGAAGAAGCGGATCGGGAGGCGGCAGGATATGTAAATGAGTTTGAATATTATTAGCATTGCGCGATAAGGAAAATGATATATATTAAGGGCGGTGCGTTCCGCTCCGGCTAAAGCCACAATTGATGTCAATGTGACAGGATTTATTGCGAAAATGAATGAATGTCACTGCTACGGATGAGCTATAGCTCTGCGCAGGTGACGTTGAATTGGCTGGGCGGCGGCTGCTGCGTTGCAAACTGGTAGTGCGCGGGGTTCATGATGTAGGGAAGGCCTCCACGTAGCAGGTCGGTCGCGCTCCACTGCGACACCGCGATCTGGTGGAAGCACTCGTCGTGCGAGCGGAGATTCATGCTGGATAGCTCGTCTATTCTGTGAAGCGAGCACTGCCAGCCCATGAACCCCACGTCCCCCGCGAGCACCGGAATCCCCATCAGCATCGCCTCCACCGCCGCTCCGCTGTTTCCGGTAACGACCAGCTGCGAGCGCGCCATCGTCTTCATGAAATCCTCCTTCGACACGTCTTTTGCGCCGTACGGCCGGAAATACTTCCCGCCGCTCTTCTTGATCTCCTCCGGGTGCGCCCGGAACAGGATCGTCAGACTCGGCGCCTTTTCCTTGAGCCGATTAATCATAGACTGTATGAAAGCGGAGGAGGAGCCGTAGCGTCGACGGATAGGGTACTGCGTACGGTCGAAGCGCTCCTGTCCCAGTAGTAGCACCGTCTTGGGGCATACCCGCTTCCATGGCTTGGGTCGCAGCACTTTGCGCATTGCGCTCCAGCGGCCCCCGTGTCCGGTGGGATGCAGCCCGCGGTTGTTCACGCCGTCCCACGAGTATGACTGTTCGTAGCGTCCCTTGATCTTGCCCCGGAAATATGCCTTCTCCACCACCAGCGTATGGTTGCCTCCCGTCAGGCGGCGCCAGTATTTGCGTGGCTGGTAAGCGTAAGACACGAGCAGCTCGTGACGAAACATATGACTCATGTCGGATTGGTAGTTTTTCTTCGGGATTCCCTCAATCTTAGCACCCAGTCGCCTGAACGCAGTTATGATTGGGCCAAGCTCCGGTCGCTCCGGCATCAGTACCCCCACCGTGAGCTCCCGCTTCTTCAGCTTCTCCTGCATCCGCGTCAAAAAGCCGCTGAGCTCTTGCAGTCGACGCTCCTGATACTTTGCGTACAAATCTTCCTTGATCTCGTAGCCGTTGTCGTACTCCAGCAACTCCGGCGCATCGGGAAACGGTATCGTCCAGGGCTGAGCTGCGTTGACGTCCACAGGGCGTCCCTTCTTCGGTACTTCCACTAACAGCCCTGCCTGGGCTGCGGAGAGCGACATTGCCAACGCTACCGCTAACAATGTCGAGCACCACCTCCGCCGTCGCATCCCACTCGAGGCTGACGGGGCTTCACGCATGCCGTTGGCGAGTTGTGTCGGTTTGCAGCTGTACACAAGGCACCCAAGATGTTGCACATATACGGCGGGACCTCTGCCCCAGCGAGTAATAATATCCGGCGCGTCAGGGAATGGGAACACCGAGCCCAACGTGGCCCGCAACAGGCAAAACCGCTGTACAAGGACGCAGTACTATAAGCCACAAGAAGTAGCGGCGCCAGCAACGCAGCGCAGACTGTGCTGGTGGACGAGCGAATTCCAAACACTACACAGGTTACGCCGCATACACCCTAACTGGTAAATACTTGGCTCTGCGGAACCATGGTATATTGGTATGGAGATACGCGCTCACGGGGGCGGGCCTCCGGTTTGAGGGCATTGTGTGCCGCGTGCGACGATCTTGGACGACGTCGACAGCAGCAGACCTCGCGAAACAAAGCGTACGGGTACTTACGCGAATATAACAAATGTACAGTGGTGGTTATAAATACTTTACTATATCGCCAACGAACCGATAACCGTCCAACCGCAAGGTCACCGGAAAGTAATCAGCCGTACGTCCCGTACTTAAAATGTCCGTGCGCATCAGCAGCACGGGATATCGGAATATAGACAGCGACAGTAACCCGTACGCCGAGCCCGTACCTGTAATCGAAAAGATTGGATGCACTCGCGCACCCGCGACAACAGCGACACCATTGAATTTGTGGGAGACGCAGCAGTGGAAGGCAAGGCACAAGCTCGACATGAAAATAGTCGTCCTCAAAGCATGCTTAATAAAGCGACCGAGCCAACTATGTCATGCCGAGGATAACGGATATATCCGTGCGAAATCAAGCATGAAGGCAACATACCGACTCCGTCGGACGACTAGGCTGAAATATCGGGTGTGTCAATGTAAATCGACAAACCTCACACTGTCGCAGGCTCTCGCGTGTGATGTGGCGAAGGCAGAAATCAATCTTGTTGCCGTCTAGAAGGTAGTTTTAGAGACGGAATAGGGGACGGAACTTCTCGCGCAGATACGCCAAGAATACGGAAACGTCCAGCGGCTTCCCAGTTGCCGCCACCATCAGCTCATCTCCGCTGCTGTATAGGGAGCCGACCTGGTGGATAGCGCCGTTCAGCCACACCTGTGGAAAATTTGCCGAATAACGAAGCAGCAAACAAATCAGACAACAAGCTCCTTCTCTGTGTTGCAACGTATCGGCACGAAAGAAAAATTTCGTTAGGCGGCAGTTTCAGAGAAAGTTTAGGACACAACTCGACGTGCAGATCTCGAGATATATTATATATAAAGGTCTCGAGATAAGACCTCAAGAAAAAAAAAACGATTTCGAATAGTTTTCTAAAGTGTTGTATTACAAGTGCCAGGCACAACACAATCGATACCGTAATGACGCGGCAGCGTTCCGCCTAATCCTCACCTTCAGGTTGCTAAACTTTCCGGCCGTTATGTCGGCGTCAAGGTTGGGGAGTGCGGTCCGGGCGGCGGCGTAGATCTGACACGCGTACATTGCGCCGAGCGTGTAGGCTGGTAATAACACAGAGTAGTGGGTGGGTAGAGAGTCAGAGCTTGGACATGGATAGCAGGTAAATGGCTGAACAGTTCAACGCAAAATAAATTGAAAAATAAGCGGGAGCAGGTAGGGAGCACAGGGTCTTACTGGGAAAATAGCCGATCGCCCCACAGCTCCAGTGCACATCCTAATAAGCACACACACACACACACACACACACACACACACACACACACACACACACAGTCAGTTCCGGAGACGCACAACTACACGCCATAGTATGTCGCAGTCTGTGCATGCTGCGCATCTGCATGTGTTATTGTCCGTTTATAGAAGGCAAACACAAAAACGCAATTCAAATAAGAACAAATCGTTTTGATGATCTTAAAAAATGAATCGGTGCAAGCACGGGCGCAACAATAAATGAACTCTCTAAATGCATTGATAGGAGGTGAAGCCTGAAGGCAATTTAGGGTATGATCCCTACCCACGGCGTCGAGCCCTTGCCGCCACACAATGCATTTATCATGAAATGACGATTGGGCAAATAAAACGTAGTAGAGCAAATCCAGCTAAAGTCAGTCACCCGATGATATAAAGCGTTAAAGTGTAAATGAAGTAGGGCACAGCAACTTAGATTAAGAAAATAAGGTCGCTTTGAATTTTAGCAGCGAGACTGATGGCTTCAAGAAATAAAATGCAAAGAAAAAGTAAGTCAAAAAAATATTTATTATTTCCATTGTTTAAAGTGTTATGCGGAGGTACGGATTATTGCATGCTTTTATGAAAATTCACAGAAATTTCTTTGAATTGTTTTGCAAATGCTTTTTGGGTAAATAAGACACGGGCTTATGTATGTGCTGGGGGGGGGGGGGGGGGGGGGGGGGGTCAATGCATGTGCGTGTATGTTCGTGTGCTGGTGAGTGTGTGCGCGTGTGTGTGTAACACTGCATTTGCGTGAGTGTGAATGTTCGTGTGTTTATACGTGTGGGTGCGTGTGTGTGTGTGTGTGTGTGTGTGTGTGTGTGTTAGTGTGTGTGTGCGTGTCTCTGCATGTGCGTAAGTGTAATTATTAGTGTGTTTGTGCGTGCGTGCGTGTGGGTGTGTGTGTCACTGCATGTGCGTGAGTGTGAATGTTGGCATGTTTGTGCGTGTTCGTGTGTGTGCATGTGTGTGCGTCTTTATGTGTCTGCATGTCAGTAATTGTGCATGTGTATGTGCGTGCGTGTATGTGCATGTGTGTGTGTCATTGCATCTGCATTTGCGTGAGTGTGAATGTGCGCGCGCGCGCGCGTGTGTGTGTGTGTGTGTGTGTGTGTGTGTGTGTGTGTGTGTGTGTGTGTGTGTGTGTGTGTGTGTGTGTGTGTTGTGTGTATATGTACACGTGGGGGACAGCTGTCCCGTTGCAGTGTCGCACCTGCAAGCAGCCCATCGCATCCGAGGGCGGCCTGTAGCCGAGGTACTTCTCCATCCGGCTGTTCCAAGCTTCCGGCACGTCAGCCACCGCCATCGACCCCTCGATCAGCGCCCGCTCGATCTCGTAGCGAATGACGACATGCAGAGGGTAGGTGACCTCGTCGCTCTCGGTGCGGATGTAGCAGGGCTCCATGATCTCGTTCAGCTTGGCGTGCAGCGAGTCCGGGGTGGCGTTGGGGCCGTGCAGCTCCGGAATGCGATCCTGCCGGAAAACCACCGCAACTCTTCGTCAGCCGAGACACGGACACACCGTACCGCACTGCCCGTCGCTGATTTCGTAAATCAAAATAAATCCTGCGCGCAGGGTCGATAGGCTTCGTGATTAAGAATCTCGTCTCGTTTCTGGAAAATGAGGAAAAAATCTTCTGGAAAACTGCGCTTTTCGTCTCTTGGTCTATCCCTTGATTTATCACGGCACTCCACTTCTCGTTTCAGAGAATGCTCAGAGAAAAGCACAGCACCGAGCACACATGAAAAATACGCGGCAAACAGGACGTCGCGATATTCGTAATCCATCCTTCGATTGACGAAAAAATTACGGTCGCAAAGGAAAAAGGTGGGCTTCCAAACACAAGTGGAACCGGAGGTGCTCGAGTGGTAACGGCGGACTCTTCCTCTCCGAGCTTCTTGATCTGCGTTAAAACATGCATTTCCTGCAAAAGATATGACAATTGGCCGTTGATGATGTGTCCTAAGGACATATACCCGGCTCACATATGAAAAATATGTAGCGACAGGAGTTCGCCATTCTCAGCAAAACGCTGCAATTTATGATAAAACCGATTCCGAGTGATTCTTTCCTGTCTCCGCCTTCGCTCGAACTTAGCTGCACTTCCTCTCTTTTCGATGCCGCTTGCATCCCCTAATAAAAGTCATTTCTGCTTTCCTTGTAAAGCAGTATGCTAGTCGCGTATTACGCACCGTCAGTCAACCCAAACGGAGCGGCTCGACTCAAAATACGACCTTCCGATTATGATATTGACGTCACGAAGAGGAACATTCGAACAGTGTGTGAGACAGTTCGGGTATACTGACCAGGAGCTTGGGCAGCAGAAACTCCATGAAGGGCTTGTCCAGCGCCACCATGCGCTCCCACAACAGTGACTGACTCTCGTGGATGCCCATCGACATGGCAGCGTTGACGGGCAGCCCGTCGTAGCGCAGGTTACGGCCCTGCTCGTACAGCGCGTGTCCGGTCTCGTGGATCGTCGCCATCACCCCCTCCCGCATGTCTTCCTCCTTGAAACGAGTGGTGATGCGCACGTCGGTGGGGTGGGAGCCACCTGCGCAGCAACTCTTACCGTCTTAGCACCGTTGCCCTTGTCAGCGTTTCAGGTTTGTGGTTAAATGGTGGTTGAAACCCCAGATAGGTATAATATGACGGTTCAACTTCCGCTTATACCAGCCTCTGCTGTTGTTCGGCCTCTACATGCCCACATATGTGAAAAGCTTTCCGGGCTAAAATATATTTGTGGTCGACGTTGCCTTCGGCGAAATGCTTGCACAGCACGGGAGTGAGTTAGTATTTGCGGCTCCTGTCCCGATACATGCATGCAGCACCGCCGTCCGCTCGTTTCGTATGTGTTAACTCACTAGGCCGTCACATGCGAACTTGCTGCCTTTTGTACCCCGTTCATCCATCTTCCAACGTGTTTCCCCGTCTCTATGTCAGAGCGATTGGCACAAGTGCAGCGCGTTCAGCAAATTGCGCCGCGCCGTTTTTTGGGTTCCTGTATTTTAGAGTCCGCGGCACTACCACCGTAGCTAACATCTGCCATCATATTGACAGTGAGTCTTGTCACACACGATCAATGAAGATGTAACCCAGCACTTCCGATATAATCAAAGCGATAAGGTTCTAGGTGCCCCCCCCCCCTTTTAAAGAACTGCTTTTGCGTAACCCATTATTTAAGTATTGTAAATGACATACTTTCCGCAGGTGCTGACCTATGCAGCAAGGCAACAACATTACGACGAAGCTCAGAGTTCATTGGCGAGATATGGTTTAGTTTTTTTGAGATTAGCGGGGAGAGAGATTGCGAGGCAAGCACCGGTCCTAGTCACCTCATCCAAAAGAAATATTTTTAAAAAGAAAGTACGCCCCCCCCCCCCCCCCCCCCCCCCCCCCCCCCCCCAATTGAGGAAGACCGTAGCCTAAAAACCGATGAACTCTTACACGAAAGAGGAGCGGAGACCATCAAGCAAAAAGAAGAAGAAACCTATGCCCGAGGAACAGAAAGGCATGCCACATCATCAGCACTGCTCTCTTGCAAAGCGTCGCGAAGATAAGAACCCAAAGTACCATGAAGAGCAGCAGAAACACTCTGCGAGAATTCTCGGTGCACATCCTCCAAAAAACGCCGAAAAGGAACATAAGTAGTTCGACAAACGAAATGTTGGATACGAAAATAACTGTCAGAGCGCAAAGAACGAGGGCCAGCAACACCCATGCCGGGGAAGCGACTAACTGCCACCAAAATAGTCAGGCGATCAACCAACTCAGCCGCCATAGGCGCCAACCGGCCCCCATCCTCCAGAGCGAAGGGATAGTAGTCATGGACAGGGAGAATCGAAGGCGTGCCAAGCAAAGCAAAAAGGCAGAGGCCCGCATCGAGTTTGCCATGCTGAGCTCCCAATGCAAGAATGTCCGGAAGTGGGAGACCGCAACTTAAAACAACAAAAACAACCACGTTCCCTTCTTCCCCTTTTCCTGGCGTCGTGTCCATGGTGTTTCCTGTAACTAAATTACAATGCAAGCAGCGGAAACCACCATAAAGAAAGTAAAATACTGGCAAACGAACCTAATTTGGCTACGAGCTCAATTGCTGAAATTACAAACTAGGGGGCTAAGGGGCTAAAAGCTCAGACACTGGAAATCATCCTGAACATCGGATAGTCGGCGCAGGAAGTGCCGCCCAGCGTTACAGTCTTCATAGCTATCGCAGGCTGTCAGCGCTTGGATTCGATCCGTTGCAAACTCATAGCACTTACGTTCTCCTTTCCAGGAACTCTTGCCACAATGCAGAAAGTGCGGTTTATATATATTTCAATATACGCTAACATTTACCCGTACCGGGTTGCGACAATTCGTGGTTAACTACTATTCGGACGGTGACGAGGTGTAGAAATGAGCCATACTGTACTTTAGTAGTAGTAGATTTACTCTGCTCTGTATTTTTTTTTTGGCGCCGCCGGCAGTGGCGGGCCAGTGTTCAAGAGCGCTCGCGCTCAGAAATCTGTTGATGCAGCGACTCAACCTAGGGCCCACACGTAGTTCTGGTTGAGCGGCGCGCCAGGAAGTAAGGGCCACCATGCCCATCGTCAATGGAGTTGAGCTCTGCGGAGATTTTCAAAATGGGCGGTGCACGAAGGGCCCCGCCTGCCGGTTTGCGCACGGCCTGAACGACCCCCGCCGCTTCCAGACTGGCTCTACGGTGTCCAAACATGAAGCAGAACGGCGCTTACGTGAGGGCATCACTGCTCACCGTACCGGCCTCCCAAAGGCGCTGCTGGACATGTTTAAGCCGCGGCCGGAGCCTGAGCACAAGGGTCCTCTAAAGCCACGGGCTTACAAAATCCATTTCACTCCTATCTCCCAGTACGTGGCGCTGTTTGCAGAGCCGGGCGATGCTGAGTATGAGCCGCCGCGACCGGACACTGTGCCGGAGGGCGAAAGGGCACTTCGTAACCCTGAGTATCAGCACCAGGCTCGTCTGGATGTTGAGACACAGCAGGAAAAAGAAGATCGAATTCAACAGGCCAAGGAGGAGGCGGCCAAGAAGGCGCTGGAGGAAGGGATTGCGGGTTGGGATCCAAGTAAGAACGAGAAGCTGGATGGAGATCCCTTCAAAACGCTCTTTGTAGGGCGCCTCAGCTACGAGGCAACAGAGAAAAAGTTGCGGCGTGAGTTTGAAGAGTTTGGGCCCGTCAAGTCTGTCGTGCTTGTGGAAGACCAAGAGGGCAAGCCCTGTGGATACGCCTTTGTGGAGTTTGAGCATAAGAATGACATGAAGTCCGCGTACAAGATGGCGGACGGCCGGAAGATTGAGGGTCGTCGCATTGTGGTGGACGTGGAGCGCGGCAGGACTGTTCCGAACTGGCGGCCACGCAGGCTTGGAGGCGGCCTTGGCGGTGATTCTCGTCGGCTCAGGAAAAAAGGCGAAAAGCCTGGGGTCGCGGCTCCTGTGCGGCCCACCTATGATGCCGGCCCACCTCCTCCCTCTGTCCGGGGGGGTGACCGCTACAGCGGTCCTCCCTCACGCGGTGGATACGATGAAGCCCCGCCGCCCCCATATATGGGCACAGCTGGGCCGCCTCCCCCCTACCGCGGCGGCGACCGGGACAGGGGGTACAGTAGGGACCGAGAAAGCAGACGTGAGCGTGAGGGAAGGAGCAGGGATCGCAGCGAGCGGAGCCGTGACCGTGATGGCAGGCGAGAGCGCGACAGGGAGGAAAAGAGTCGGGACCGCGACAGGGAGCGGAGTGCTCGGAGCCGTGACCGTGACAGGGACCGCGACGGTAGCCGGCGCGAGCGCGACCGTGACAGCAGTAGGCGCGAAAGGGACCGTGAAAGGGATGTCAAGCGCCCTCGTGAAGAGGGTGAACTGGAGGAGGGAGAGCGAGGGGACAAGCGGCGTCGGGATTAGTTATGGATTTCCTCGAGATGAAGCGACGTACCCTGATGTCCCCGAACCCTATTTCATGACGCCGGCGGTGGTTCTTTCTCATACCAACACGAGCCCCCCTCCCCCCCTCCCTTGCTTCACAAATGCCTGCCAGTGCTCTCGTGCACTGCCCAATTACTCCTGGTTCCATCCGTCGTCATATCTAGTCGAAACCAAGCCCTTGGGCGGGCTTTCCGGCTTATGGGTAAGGAAGGGGCTTCCCAAGGTGCCTCATCCGTGCAGTATCGGGCGCGACGAAGACAGTGTAAGTATATCGGTTATGCAGCTGTGCACTTCCAAACTGGTGAGTTGTGCTGCTTTGCTGACAGCATGGCAGGTATGATCCATATAAATGGGGTGTGCCTTCCTCAGTCATTCCCTGCCTGTTTTGTGCCTGACAAGTGTGCATATACAGATGCCACCAGTATGTTCGTCTTGGTTGGTTCCAGGGAATGGGTGGGGGTAAGTAGAGAGCACATGAAGTCTTCGGGGTAGGTACTTGCATTGTATCTAGCTAGCTATTGAACCAACGTCCCTTGATGCTGATTTTGCACTAAGAGACACATCGATTTCCGGGGTAGAGGTACGGTTCAGGTAACCCCGACTCTATGTGTATCTCTACCGGAGTGGTTCTGCCTGTGTGAGTTTTCTGAAAGGCAGCGTGCCTGACAACTCTGCATTTACAGATGCCAGCCTTGCGGTGTGGGGTAAGTCAATGATAAGTATGAGCTTCCAGAAGCTGCCGCACTCGGGATGAATGCTCACTACAGTAAATATCCCCCCTATGGAAACCCTGAAAGCCCGATTGAAGAGATAACGGAGTCTTGTGTGACTGCAAGCGGACCACCACCCTTTTCTTGTCTATCCACACAGCATTCACGATGGACCCTCACTGCAGTAACTGTTCCCTCCATGGAACCCCGAAGGCCCGGTTTCATTATGAATGTACTTGTAAGTAAACAACGTCCAGCTCAAACTACAGTACCCGGCAGTATAGTTGCAGACTATGGGTACTTCAAGGCCGTGTATTCACAATCATTTTGTAGCTGTACTAGTACACAAGAAATAGTAAAGTTATTCGTCGTACCCGTACTTCACGACTGAAAGACGTCACTAGGGAGGGGTTTTTAGGGTTTGCATGCAGCAAATCGGTAACACGGTACACGCAAGGTGGATTACAAGAAGAACAATATGAGCACGGACAGGGACACAGGGAGAAGAGGCAAGAGGAACACGGAATCCAGAGCACGGCAACAGGAAGCACTGCAAGGTGCATAACCTAGCAGATTGAACTAAGGCAGCACCGAGAATGCATCACGTGGAGGCGACAAGCGGCGTTCCACGCGCCATTCTAGGAAGCACGGGTACAGGTACCTGTAGCATCTTCCATTCGCGTTATTGACGTTACACCGCTATGAATGATATCGCCCCGATAAAATAAATATAGCGAGCAAAATCTCTGTAGGCTCGAGTCCGATTTTTTACGGGGACCCGTCCCAGACCTAGCCCTAAGGTATAGGCCTATCTATGGCCCTCCTATAGGACATACTGGTGGTGAGCAGGCTATTCACTGTAGGTTTCGGTGATTACAAAGTTGGTGGGTCGGCACGGGCAAAATTGTCGATAATTGGGGCCCTATTTTGGACAAAATCAGAAAGAAGTCTACGTCACAGCATAGTATGACTTCGTGTGTGTGGGTTTAACGGTCATAGGTGCGATTATTTCCCGTTAGGAAGTGGGCGTTGGCGGGATGCCGGACTTTCCGGGGTGGTACCCTATTCCCGCTCCCTCGCTACGGTACCAGCCTTCCCGGGCCTAGATGGACGCCAAACTATCTGAACTGCGTCATCGGCGCGAATAGTCATATGTGATAGTTGATAGCTAGGCATGGGTAGAGATTTATTGACCATGCAGGTTGAGGTAGACTAAGCGGTAGACCCGGCTATAAATAAACAGGTTGAAATAGGGTCGCCGCTAGACGATCTCACTTGTTGCGCAACTCTGGCACCCACAAGTACTGATACGCGGGTTTACCACCAGTATCACCACTACGTCACCACTAAATTCGACCCAAACACCACCACATAATATGTTAACATTATACGGGGTATCCTGCGCGAGAAAGGTGAAAGAAGCGTCGCAAAATTGGGCGGTTGTGTTCGGATCGAAAACCGTTCCCACTTATTTCGCTTATTTCGGCAGTAGCGGGCCGTGATCGTCGACCCCGCCGTCCTGTCCACTGAAACTAGAACTTCCGCCCCCCAAACCACACGTGTATGAGGGCCCAAACATGGCTCCGAAGGCAGAGTTTTCGTCCGGGATTGACTTTCACCAGGCCGGCTAAAGTGGAGCTAAGTCGGTTATTGTCCAAGTTTGGTTCCTGTCCAAAATGTGAATTCCAAAATTCCTCGCGCTGAATAACATCGAGGCGTACGGTGTCCGCCACTCGTATACCGGTATACAAAACACACTTCGGACACAAGGACAGGGAAAAGCGGGATGGGAACAGAAATTTAATAGGTCGCGCTACCAAAGAAGGTCATATGCATCATACTTTATGAAAAGAATTACGCAAATCCAAGACCGACTACAGACGCGCGGACAAACTAAGGTCACGCGACACTTCATCATTCTTCTCATATGTATTTTTGAGACCAGGTTATGGTGTCGCAGCTGTGGCAACGAAGCCGAAGACTTGGCGAGATGACTGACAAAACATACAAACAACTAATGACACCAGGCACAGGTAACTCTCATAACACAATAATGTTAGACGCACTCAGCCATATGCATGCGCCGCCACAGCTGAAATCAGTGGCGAATATATTGCCACCCTACGGCAGTCGTGCGGGTACGAGCTGTGAAATCGAAAAGCGGTCCAAAGCAATCACTCCAACAGCAGCAAAACGAAACGGTTTTGGAGGCAGTTAGATTGAAAAGGCAAACCGTGCTTATGGAGGAGCAGGAGGCACATGCTCGAACCTGTGAAGGGGTGCACGCTGACGTCCACACGACCCTTGGAGATGTCGAAGCCAAGCCACTGGGAGAGCTGCGAACAATAAACGGCACAGCGTCGTGGGTCATAAGACTACAACGGTCAATTGCTTTATAAATGCCTGCTTCGACCTAACCCGGCCCGCTCTACTAAATGGGAGCTACTCGCAATAGCACAATAAACCTACAATCACATACATACTCTCTTTGTAGCTCCTGTCTGTCAATCGTTATATTTCCTTCTAGACAGGTGGATTAGCTGACACGCACAGCATATGTATTATGGCAATGTAGGCGATAAATGGGCGGCAGTGTGTGTGTGTGTGTGTGTGTGTGTGTGTGTGTGTGTGTGTGTGTGTGTGTGTGTGTGTGTGTGTGTGTGTGTGTACGTGTGTTTATGTGTGTGTGTGTGTGTGTGTGTGTGTGTGTGTGTGTGTGTGTGTGTGTGTGTGTGTGTGTGTGTGTGTATGTGTTTTCCAGCAAGCAGGGCACTTCATCATAAAGGAAATGAAGTTGAAAATCAGGCAAAGAAACAGTTACAGCGTAAGCTGCCACGCGTAAACGGCCGTTTCCCCCAGCTACAGCCAGTAACACAATAACTCATTCAATTGTGACCATAAAGCCCATCCTAAACAAAATCGAACAACGAATGCGGTCGTGTCACCATCTGCACTACCAGACGGCACACGGAGGTGGTCATATATCCATAACTGCCGATCCGCATGCAAGATCAGTTCAGCATGACGGCCATGCATTACTGCTAATCTTCGATACGAAACTATTCTCTACATAGAGGCCAAATGTTACCAATACTGGAATGGCCACGCAAACATGGTCCGACCCTGCCATTCCAATGTGCTTTGTAAAGCAAAAGAGAAAGTGTGGATTTGAACATACATCGGTACTGATAAATGCAGGTGAGCGATTTACCCCAGCTAAGCACTAGGCGCATGACGACGCGTAACTGCACATAATTCATGTCCCCATGAGTGGGCGCATATGCGTGTGTGTGTGTGTGTGTGTGTGTGTGTGTGTGTGTGTGTGTGTGTGTGTATGTGTGTGTGTGTGTGTGTGTGTGTGTATGTGTGTGTGTGTGTGTGTGTGTGTGTGCGTGTGTTTGAATGCGCGCGAGCGCGTGTGTGAATGGCTTTGTACATATGTGTGTATGCGTGTGGATGGTTGGGTGTGTGACTCAGTGTAAGCGCGTATGTATGTGTGCGTGTGTGTGTGTGGGGGGGGGGGGGGGGCAGTACCTCTTTGCTCAGCTCGGCCTGCTTCTCAACGCTGACGGGGGAAGAGAGGAATGAAACATCGGGGCGCGTGCCGGAGCGCAGCTCCTTGAGTAGAGGCACTAGCCCTGCCTTCAGCTCCTCAAATATTTCGTCGATACGCGAAGAGGTCATGCCCGGCTCAAACTCCTCTAGCAGCACATCGTACGCGGGGCGAGAAGGGTCGATCATGGCCGCCTTCTGCCGAGATACAGCTACCCATTGCTCCAGATACGGCGCAAACTTGCTGAATTCAGATTCCTGTGAATCGGGCAGAAGCAATATCCGCCTCAGCGTCCCTGAATGCAGCTCCAAAGAGTATGTAAATGTGGGTGAGTGTGTGTGACCATGTTGGCGTAGAGATCGGAAGTGGAATGGGTAGGCGTGTGTGTGTGTGTGTGTGTGTGTGTGTGTGTGTGTGTGTGTGTGTGTGTGTGTGTGTGTGTGTGTGCGTGTGGATATGTGTGTGTGTATGTGTGCGTGTATGTGTGTGTGTGTTTGTGTGTGCGTGCGTGTGTGTGTGGGTGGGGGGAGGGGTGCGTGTGCGTGTGTGTATGCGTGTGGACATGTGTGGATACGTGTGTGTGTGTGTGTGTGTGTGTGTGTGTGTGTGTGTGTGTGTGTGTGTGTGTGTGTGTGTGTGTGTGTGTGACCATGTTAGCGTAGAGATCGGAGGTGGAATGGGTAGGCGTGTGTGTGCGTGTGTGTGTGTGTGTGTGTGTGTGTGTGTGTGTGTGCGCGAGTGTGTGTGTATGCGTGTGAATATGCTTGGATGTGTGTGTGAGGGGGGACGTGTGTGTGCGTGCGTGTGTGTGTGTGTGTGTGTGTGTGTGTTCTCAAGGACTTCAAAAGACCTGCACCCACTACCCACCTTGCGGGCTTCCACCCATGCCTGCATTGCATCCGTCTCTGCAGTTCCAAGCCATAGCAGAATACTCAATACTTTGAATGGACAGGCTTTTCTCATGTTGTGTGTTTGCTTATTTGATAGATGCATTTACCAATTTTCCGTTTAGTTTGTTGTTTGGTTTGCTTGTCTTTGTTGCGTTTTGGGTTCGTTTGAGTGTGTCAACGACAGTGAGAAGGGGAAATGGAGCACTCACCTAGCTCAGCAATCCGTTTGGCGAGGTCCTTCGTCACAGACGCTTTCCGCCTGCAACACCATCAAAGACAAGACTCGAATAAACCATAAACCGGCCAATCAAGCATTTCCTGACTAATTTTAGAAAACGAGAAGCTGCCACCGACAATCATAAATGCAAGAGCCCCCGCCTGCTTCTCCCCTTCTGCACCCACAACTTTCTAAAGTGATGACAAGCGGCACAACCGAAAGATGATGGGCCACGTACTTGAAGTCCCGTGCAGCGATACGGACAGTGGCGCGTTGGTATTCATCCAACCCACCTGGCAGCACAAGACGCGGAGATCAGAGGGTTAACATCCGAAGGGGGGGGAGCTTGGAGGAAAGATATCGGGGATGTCGGGTTGCGAAGGCAGAGGACGCACTGAGGTCAGATGCAGTCAGAAGCCTCAGCACTCCGCCCAGCTGGCACGATGTGGCTTTGTCGTGCAGGACGCCAGCGAGAGCGGCCTTCTGCTTGCCGCGCGCGGAGGCCGCCTCGGGTGGCATCATAACCTGCATCGCACGAAATCTCGGCCGTAAGTCAGTCACACGCAGCAAGGTTACGACCATCCCATGGACATACGGGTTTAAGTTAGGGTTTATTACCATCTCGTCCCAGCTCAGCAGCCCCGCTGTGCCTTCCAGCGCCGCTATATCCCGCAGCTGCTCCGCCAGCACCTCGAACAGCTCAGGCACGGAGCGGCGGTCCAGCGCGCGAGATATCAGCCCGCTGCGCTGTGCGTACACTGCCAGCGCTGCTGCCCCTACGGCCGTGCCCACCAACAGCGCGGAAGAGGAGGAGGACACCATCGCGACAGTTATTCAACTCTTCACCGTGTGTACAGCCCGAATATTACGCGCCAATGGGTTTAGGAGGTTTGCCGACTGAAGTGTCGGATAAGAGCTTGCGCGGCGTGCGAAAAAACGCTGGAGGGGCTGCGAGTCTACTTGTGCGGTCTACGGAGTGATATTACTTTAATTTCTACCGCGACCGGTAAGTTTTCAACAGCCACGATCGACAGGTGGATAGCGATAGGTCGCCACTACAGGAGGCACCGGCAAGGCCCGTTGACGCGGTTGCAAGCGCTACGTAGGAGATAGCTCGTGGCTAGACAGGAGAGAGCGGCAAGGTCCGTTGACGGGGTTGCAAGCCCGCCTGCGTAGGCGGAGACATAGCGAAACTGTACCGCCGCGTTGACGACGGTTCTCATCGGCGGTTCGACGGTAAATTAAATGGATTACAAGAAGAACAACATGAGCACGGACAGGGAAAAAGGGAGGGGAAACAAAAGGGCAAGAGTGACAAGAGGATCACGGAATCCAAAGCACGGTAAAAGGAAGCACTGCAATGTGCACAAACTTAGCGGATTAAACCACGGAAACTCATAGGCAACGCCGAGAATGCAACACGCGGAGGTGACAAGCGGCGCCTCACGCGCCATTCGAGGAAGCACGGGGACGCTTGCGGCCCATGGAGCGAGTGAAGAGCGCCGTGGCAGGAGAAGGCATCCCAACCGAGGAAGAAGCGGCCCCAGCACCATCTGCGGCGGCGGACAGACCGCGCAAGACGTTTTCCGCGTGAGCAACATGGACGGCGAGAGAGACCTTTGGGCGCCATGAGGCCAACAACTTGCCCACATGCATCCCTATAGAGGCGGTTGCTTGCTTGGCCATCTCCGTCAAGAAAGCCGTGGCGTGACCGCCGAGAGTACCGAATTCCGTGACATGGAAGGGAATGAAGCGGATGTCGGGGCGACTCCTCCCCCCCTCCGAGTACTTCTCGAACTTGGTCTTCTCAACACGGCGTAGAGCGACTTCGGGAGACGAGGGGTTAGAAACAACGAACAAACCGGAAATTACGGCATCAAGAGCAAGTTTTGAGCCTCGGATGCCATGATAGTGCAAGACACCCACATCTTGCGGGGATGCCGTCGTTGCCGTTGGGGAGTTGAACTAACATCGTGGGATATGTGAGAACTTAGACGCCAACCCCGAGTGCGCCATGAACCCCGGGCGTGATTTCCGCAAAGGCCTTCACTAACCAAGAGTAAGCGATGTGGACCGAAACATATGCGCCGCATCGAGCCAAATGGTCAACAAAAGCAGTGGCCCACGCATCATTCAACATGTCAGCACCCGCCGACGCGAACGCACCCCGCATAGCTTGAACCGAGAGATGACAAGAAGCACAAGTAATGGGGGAACGTTGAGTAGATAGGATGCGGGGGGGGGGGGGGGGGGGGGGGGGGTAGGCCAAAGATGCGACGGACCGCTATGCGGAAACATGCGTTGAAGTGCTTAGAGAACTTGTCACAGAGCTCGCCCAAGCGACCCGAAGTAGCGGGTCCGAAGCCAAAAAACGCAAGGGCGCCGTGGCCGAGACGAGATACAAATATATTATACAAGCACCGGATCGACGGGACTTGTACAATATATATTGTATATTGTATGACAACTTAATTTGCCTAATGTCGTCTTTTACTTATGTTCCCTTTCGACGTATTGGGGGGGGGGGGGGGGGGGGGGGGGGGCAGCGAGAATTCATGCAGCGTGCTCTTCATGGTAGTTTGGGTTCCTATCTTCTTGACACTTTGCAAGAGGGCAATGCGGATGTTTTGGCATGCCTTCGTGTTCTTTGGGCTTGGGTCTATGGAGGCTTTTTTTCTCCTTGCTCCTTTTTGCTTTGTGGCTTCCATTGCTTGTTTTATAAAAGTGCTATTAATTTCTTTAGCTGTTATGAACCACCTAAAATGAAAGGAGAAAATGCAATTGTTGTTGTAAGTAATACCGCATACGTATTAGTTGCAGATAGCTACTGTAAGCTATTCTAGATATGATTAGTACATGTCTAGATCGGACATACCGATAAACTGTTTGACTCGGTACAGAGCTGTCGCTAGGCTACAGCTCTCACACTTCTGTTGTCCCGACACCACGCATGTAGGCTGGTTGTCGCTGTAACTGTTCCGTTTGCGGGACTGTGACTGTAACTACGTTTGCGTACGTTATCTTCCACACTAACTGTGTTTGCATGGTTCAATAGGTTATGGGCCCCCGCCTCACGTCACTCACGCGCGACAACCTGGTTCGGCGAGCTGCGATCGACAGCTCTCCCGCAGAAGGCAAGTTTCTATAGACACCTAGTACTTTCAACTTGTAGTCGGCGGTATCGCCAGTATAAACTGCGATTTTAAAACCCGCCACCACCCTCTTAAGTCAGCCACCCGCCGGAGATAGCCAGCCACCCACACCGACGCACTCGTCGTGTGTGGACAGGGTGCACACAGGTCCAAGCTGGAGAACGGGGGGGTGCACTGTCGGGTGAATACGCATCCACAGGTTGCACGCTAGCCGTAGCTTACCTTTTTTATTTTCATATTAGCTTATCGACTAGGCCATCAGCGCAGCGCTCCACCTGTCCTGGCCTTGGCCTCGACCTGTGCCCCACACTGGGTGGAGGATACAGAAAAGGTGCTCTGAGACACCCCGGGGCTACAGGCCGAGGGGTCGGCGGGCACCAGGCCGTCTCTTTGCATACCGCTGTTAGGCACGAGTCCGGCTAGCGGTTTTTACCGCTGCCTATTTTTAATCCAGCTCTTTCTTTTTCGCCCTCTGTCGAAATGGCGCAAAAAAACCCGCCTGTTGCACCTGTTGCTTCCCATGACCCAGGCTCTCAGCAGAGCACTGTCCATACTACCCAGGGTGTTCTCGAGCTGCTACGTGTGCAACTGACGCGCCTTGACGCGTATCTCGACTCGCGGTCGGCCGCCATTGTTGCTCTTCCTGCTGCGGGTGCTATATCGCACCCCCCTGTAGCTCAGCGCCGCCACGATGCTCACCTCGCACACTTTCCGGACGGCCACCACCTGCACACCCTCCCCCTCGAACACCCCCCGGATACTCTCGCGCTGATCTTTGCACAAGTGGCGCGCTTGACAGCTCGTTTCGACTTGCAGTCGGCCACGGGTGCTGTTGCTGCTGCGGGTGCTAATCCGCACCCCCATGTCGCTCAGCGCCGCCACGTCGCTCACCTCGCACACTTTCCGGAGGGCCACCACGTGCACACCCTCCCCCCTCGAACACCCCCCGGATCCTCTCGTGCTGCTCGTTGCGCAAGTGGCGCACTTGACAGCTCGTTTCGACTCGCAGTTGGCCGAGGATGCTGTTGCTGCTGCGAGTGCTATTCCGCAACCCCCTGTCACTCAGCGCCGCCACGATGCTCGCCTCGGACACTTTCGGGACAGCCACGTCGTGCACACCCTCCCCCTGCTTGTGCATCCTCAGCCTGGCTACACCCCACAGGACGCACAGTCAGCCATGTCTGCTGCTACCGCTGCAGCTCCTGTTGGCGACCCCGCCGTCGCACAACGCCGCCCCGATGCGCACCGCGAGCCCTCGCGCCCCGAACTCGTAGGTGAACACTTGCAACCACCCCCCCAATACCCCCCGGCTGATTCTATCCTACACAGCGACCCCTCCCATCACGACATCGCGGTTGAACAACTCTCGCCACCCCCCCCCCCACCCCCCCGTTGGATATGCCCCTCACCACCCCATACCTCTCATCCCGGAGGCGCCCTTTCACGGCGTCCCCCCCTCCCGTGACCACCCGAATTCGTACGCCCCGCCGTCCCCAATGGCTGGCCGCTCTCCATTTCCGGGTGGCCCACCTCTACTCTTCCATGGACATCACTCTTCCCCAGCCAAGCGTGGCGACCACACCCCCCGTGGCCGTCGTCGCCCCACCGTTGACCCCATAGTCATCGGGCGACCGACACACGCAACCCCCGACTTTGACCCAGACGTCCACCCATGTCTCTTGGGCAGCCCCCACTACGCCCCCGTCTGCACGCGCCCCGCTGTCTCCCCGGTCTTGCGCATCCTTGGCTCCGCCCAAGCCTCACCCACAGAGGCACATTGGCGCGCTCTGCAAAAGGTCCTCCGCTCCCTTCATGGCACCATTCACATGCGCCTGACGTTGGGGGGGGGGCCTGGACCACAGCCTCCAACTCACAGGCTTTTGCCGACGCTGCCATGCTCACCAAACTCCTCCCAAGACATGCACTTGCAAGACACCGAAGTGCGATCATTGGAGGACAAGACCCAATGCAACGCTTCATCCCGTAGCTACCTGCAGGGGGGGTGTTGTAAGTAATACCGCATACGTATTAGTTGCAGATAGCTACTGTAAGCTACTCTAGATATGATTAGTACATGTCTAGATCGGACATACCGATAAACTGTTTGACTCGGTACAGAGCTGTCGCTAGGCTACAGCTCTCACACTTCTGTTGTCCCGACACCACGCATGTAGGCTGGTTGTCGCTGTAACTGTTCCGTTTGCGGGACTGTGACTGTAACTACGTTTGCGTACGTTATCTTCCACACTAACTGTGTTTGCATGGTTCAATAATTGTACGTGCAAGTTTACGTACTTGCAGGCTGCTCACATAGATCAATGCAACAAGGAACACAGTTGATAAAGAGATTAGAATAATTGAAGTGAGGGTAATTAAAAACAGAAAATAGAAATGTTCTCCTTGTTTCCCACTTTGAATAAGTCCCACATACCTCGTCAAAATACACAAAAAGTACTTAATCTCTGCTACCTTTCTATCTATCTCGCCCCCGTGTTTCTCTCTCTCTCTCTCTCTCTCTCTCTCTCTCTCTCTCTCTCTCTCTCTCTCTCTCTCTCTCTCTCTCTCTCTCTCTCTCTCTCTCTCTCTCTCTCTCTCTCTCTCTCTCTCTCTCTCTCTCTCTCTCTCTCTCTCTCTCTCTCTCTCCCTC